>JAEANM010005090.1:0-20015 GCA_017656035.1 Myanophis thanlyinensis
ACTATTTTTACTGGCTGTAAACCGCCCCGAGTCCTTAGGGAGATGGGGCGGTATATAAATATGATTAAAGATAAAAGTTAAAGATAAAGATATATGTAAAAAAGAGGGTTTCTATCATGCCTTTGATGCCCTCTCTGCAGATACTCTTGTGTGGTGCCAAATATATAGGTGAGGGGGGAAAAGAATAAAGATCAACATTAAGCCAAAAATTTATTCTAAAGTTTATGTTAGCTTCCAGGAGTTACCTTATTACTACACTGTGTAAAGAGTGTCATAGCTATAGGATCTGATCACCTTTATTGAAGAAAATGAATGGTTTTTATTTCCAAACACACATGCATGCAGCCCTCTGCAAATAAAGAAGGAAAGAAAAATTGGCTTAATATTGCTTCCTTCTTCTGTGATTGAATTCTTTCATTTAAAATAAGATTCCATTTTCAATGTAATATAAATATTCAGACCAGAATACTAATTGCACAGGAGAACAAAGAATCTTTAATAAAAAGGAATAATTAACCACATAGGAAGAAAACTCTTCTTTGCGAAAGTAAAATGCATTTCAGCTTCTGTGAGAAAGATAGCCTTTTCTACTTAAAAAATGTGATTGATGGAAAAAAGGAAAGAAAAAGAGGTGGAAAAGTGACATTTAAAAACTAAGCATTATCTGAGGAACTATGCTAGAAAGATCTGGCTTAAGAGTTCAGTAGAAGCTTATGGATGATTATTATTCATAGCTATTCCTTGGACAAAGCACGATGAAATATTATCTTCATTTTAGGTCTCAGATCTGAGCATCAGAACCTGCTTCAAAAACAATTTCAGGGCTTTACTGCTAATTCTCCCCACATGCATCTCTCTGCTTTCCATTGCTATGTTGGAGATGGCACTTTTTGTGATTTATTAATTTATTAGGCATTTTCAATCCCATGTTTTGATCCTTAAGCAACACCAAGTCCTGAGGGTGGGTGATTATACACTGCTTCCACCTTTGATTTGTTTGTATTTCTGTATGCGGAAAAGAAGTGGACAGGTCCGAATCTCTGCATCATTCAATAGCAAGCATGGTAGGGGCAGAATCTTCTGAAGAGCACCGAGGAATCTGACTGTTTTTCTAATGGATGGAACTCTGGCCTCACTCTTCCACTCCACCATACCTGAGTTTCAAATCAAGTAATGTTAGTTTGAGTACTTTATTAGTTATCCTTCATAATTCAAGTTAATTTAGTAGGTACACTTTGTCCATTTCTCCTTTCTCTTCAACTAGGGCCATGGAACTGCAACGTACCATGATCTACTTTTTTTATTTTTTCCTTTCTCTTTTACATGGAATGAGGCTGAAGGGAATTTTGTGGCTGCACAGCCAGAGCAGCTTGGAGTCAGTGTTCTGGAGTCCAATATTTTAGATCAGCAAAAGCAAAAGAAATCAGAGATTGCCTTCAATCTGCTTCTATGCCTTTAGGCAGTGAAAGTGGGATGAGGGGGGCAATCTAAGTGTCCTGGGTTAGGGCAGGTATATTAAGGTTTAAACTTCTCCTTTCTGCATATGTTCTAAAACTTTGCATAATATACACAAAATCCAATTAGACTCATGTGGGCAATAGTAATCCTATTAATTTACACTTACTCCCATATAAGGTTTTTGAATTGCATTTCTCATTTTTATTGTAAACCACTTTGATATTTAAAAAAAAACAAGTGACCTATAAGTATTTTAAATAAACGGAAGAAGTTGTTATGATCATGAAAAGCATTTGAATGTCCTCACCCTCCACAATCTATTCCTGGCTAAAATCTTCACTTTTTCTGCATCCACAAATGTTCACTGTATGTGCATCAGGTTAATTCCATCTCCAGAGTTTATCTTTGCATAACATCCAGAGGAAAAAATAGGGCGTGCCATCAATCTCTCTGATGTTTTGTCTTCATCACATGCCAGAAATTAAATCTGACCAGCTGTCACTATAAATCAGTTCTTATATTTGCAAGTTGAAAACTTAACTTTGCCTCCCCTTGGGGTTTTAGTATTTCAGCAATTCTTTCAAAACACAAAAGGTTTACAAGCTTTGACCAGACCACTTGCCACTGGACTGCATTCTTTTACGACTTTAGGCTTTCTTTGTATGACCCCATCCTCACATGGAGTGGAAGGAAGAATTGGGAAGGAAAAAGAAGGCATGGAACATTCTCCCCAGGGAGACTTTCAGGATAACTAGTATGAGTGTAGCACTTTCCCAGCCTTATTGCAGATGGCCAAGAGCCATTGTTGCTATTCCAAATCAGGATCTGGTTGAGTGGGATGTATTTCTCATCTAAAGAAGAAGAGATTTCTCCCAATTTCTCCTTGTCCAGGTAAAAGAGCTTTGTCTGCTTCAAATTGAAGATTTTAAGTAGAAAGGCTGTAAGAAAAAAGTGCCAAAATATTGAAAGAAGAGAAAGCTGAAGTTACCTATCTTCAGTTCCCAGAATTTTCAGAAAACCAAAGTTAAAATTGAGTGAGAGACTTCTGATTCAAAAGAAACTGTGACTTAGATAGACATACAGTAGGTAAATATCTAATTAATATGGCAGTAAGGTTATTGTTAATTTTTGTGTGCTAGTCAATATATTTATTGTTTCTAATGTTTATCTTATGTATGGAAGTTTAGTAGTGTATGTTTGAAGCTTATTGGAGCTCTGTGTGGCAGTTTCCTACCACAGTTTCCTTACTTCCACTCAGTGATCTGCCCCAAATTAATATTTTCCTTTGTAGCATTTTGATGGAAGAGTCTTTGGAAATGTTGTGATTTTAATAGAATTACATGTTGCTACTCTTTTGCATGTAAGGCATTAAAATCACAAAAGGAATATTACATCCACTTTTTCCTTAATATTCTTATTTTAGGATTTTGATCTAAAATCCAAAGAATGGAGGGCTGACTTTCTTAGTTGTAGGTTTCACACCTGATCTAGGAAGTGGAGCTATAGAATTGACTACATTTTTATCTACTTTATTTTTTGCTTTGTGCCAATAAAAGTCTAGACTGTGTGGTCTCTATTTCACATTCTATGATTAAAGTAGAGGCCATCATCCAAAGATATCTCCAGGCCTAGAACATAGGTGGTAGCAACGCTAACAAATAGCTACACTAAAAGAGGAAAATAAGCTTTGGATATATAAGACTCGGAGGACATTTGGGAGAGAAGTGAGACCTCCCACTGCCATCTCACAAGCTCAATTCTTCTGGGGAGGGAAGGAGGGAGGAAGGATTTATTTTACATAAATGGGTGTTTTTTGGTAAATCTTGAGATACCACTGTTTCAGTGCAGCATTTCAGTCTGAGATCTTAGTGGTCTTAGTTGTCTCTATAAATAGACAATTTTATATAGCTTTCTGTTAATTGGGCCCTATATTTTGAGTGTGCTTTTTACTCTAGAACCTGTACAGAGAATGTTTGCTCAGGTGTATACATTTAATCTACATTTATATGGACCAATCATCATCATCACCATCCTCATCATTATTTGCACAAAGCACCTGTGTCTGGAAGATAGGCATTCTGCATCTTATCATCAGAAATTTTAAATACCTTATGATTTATGACTTTTGATATTTGCATTGTTCTGTAGAGCTGTGCAATGCTTCAGATTCAAAGGGAAGTTCTTTGGAGTATGCATGGCAACACTTGTAACACCTGTTGGCAACTCCTTAAATCAGATTTGTGTTTCCTGGCTTGTGTTGCAGATGTAGAAAAAAACCCCTGCAGCTGTTTTAAGCTGATAGGTGCTATATCAAATCTCTGTGTGCTCCAAGCAGTTTTTCCCTTTTAAATCCAAGAACATTGCACAGTTGGAATATTATCATAAATCCCATAAATGCTATATTTCTTCCTCCTCCTTTCTATTATAACAAAACTTGATAACACCGTATTGTTTCAAGATGATGATGTTTTTAAATATTAATTTGATATAATTGATATTTAGAAAACTTAGATTATGGGAAATAGACAAAAAACAAAATATTATATCAACATTAAATACAATTTAGGATATTGATATTACAAGCATAAAGTTATTTGACTTTTTCTTCCAAAATTGAGTATAAAAAAGAACTGCTGCAAATTGTATCAAAGTTTTGCCATTGCTGTATATTCTCCAAATTTAAATTCCCAATCAGATACTATTGTAATTGTATCCTTCTTCCAATGTTTAAAAATTTATTCTTGCTGCTCTGAGCAGCCATCTTATTAAAAAATGTTTCTTGTTGATTTTCTTCTGACATTATACCTGTAAGAAAGTTGTGATTTCATTTCAAACTTAAATCCTAAAATTTTCTGACTTGTACTATGCATGTATTGTACTCAGGTTTTTTTTATATGTCCACATAGACATATGAGAAAATATACTGCTATATTTCTTGTTTTGCCTGGCATAATAATAATCTATGATATCTGTCTATGTTCAATACATTGCAATGTAGCCTTAAAGTTAATGCACCCCCAGTCTTTCCTCCAGAAATCTGTGCATTTTATTGTGGTTATTCTGCAATTATATCCTAAACTGCTTGTCAACCATACTGGTCTCAACTGTTTAACTTCAGAAATTCCAATCTAGATTGTGGTGAGTTGGCAAGGGGGGCTAGGCTGATGCACAATTGAACATGGCTACCACAAGAACTGATTGGTTATTTCCCTGTGTCTGCTTATTCCTGTAGCCTGAGCAGGGCAACATTTTTGTTCTTCCCATTCCTGTAGCTTGAAAATATAGTCGACAGTTGAATTAGTTCCAATGTTCTTGATGCTTTTCCTCTGTTCACCTAGCCCAGGATTGCTGGTTCATGCATAATCTATGGTCCAGCTGTGTGTGACTCATTTGACACCAACATAGACTCTCTCTCCCACTCCCCTTTTTCTGATAATCTATTATAGTTCTGATGCTACAATAATCAAAACAATAGGCAATAGGTGATTCTTTCGGTCTGTAACAAGAAAGCATTGGGAACAAAGTAGCAATGTTCCAAAATTGCAGTTTAAGATGAAGCATTTCGCTGCATATCGTACCATGTATGACTGTGTATGTGACCAATAAATTTGAAATTGAATTGAAAATAAATAAAAGAGAAGCTATGGTACTGGAGAGGGAATGGAAGGAAAGGGGGAAATGCCCCCTGAAAGATCAAGGGTTGAAGGCAGCATGAGCTTCCAGGGTTGGCCATGATGGTTTGCTGATATTCTGGGCAGACAATGTTTACCATGGTCCTATAGTAAATTCTTCTTTATCCATCCTGAGTCAGTTGAAAAATGGAGATATTTTTCAATTGCACTCACACTAATAACTAACTGGTCATGCTCCAGGTACAGTATTTTGAAGCTTCGGCTGGTTGAGAATGCTATATCTGTACTATATTGTTTAGAAAGAAGTATGTTCATCTTTTCCAGTTTCTGTGTATGTTATTTATGATTTTCAGAAGTTCATTAAACTTTTGGTATTATATTGGTTTCATCTACTTTATTCAGGTTTTTTTTTGTTCATTACATGTTCGTTTATTAAATGAGCTATTTCAGTCAGCCATTTCTGAATGATATACAACTCTCCAAATTCATAATTTGGGATCAAAAAAGATGGATACTTAGAAGATTTCTAAAACCATACCTTGACAATAACTATATAAATTCAGGAATCAACATTTAACCACAATAAAACTAATTGTTTTTCTTTTAGTTTATTCTTAGTATAATTTTTTTACTTGATATCTTTTTTATTACTATTTTTTCCAACTTAGGCTCCTCTTCCCATTAACTTCTCCTAATATGAAATCTTACTGTTACTATTTACATTACTCTGAAGTCCAAAGTATGCATTTGACTGTATTTAGTTTTGCTTTCCTTAATATATCAAAAATTCCAGCATTCCCCTAAATTCTCACTATTTTGTGCCACACTTTTAAAATTGCTTCTTTTGTGCATCAGAAGCTGTGGTTCTGAGTTTTGGGAGGTTCACTTTCAGTTTTGCTGTGAGAGAAGTAATGTTAGAATTGCTGATATTTTGAAACCTAATAGACAAACTATATATATTTGAGGTAGGAAGATGAGAACAGCTGGAACAGGTAGAGATCACAGCTGGTGATATTGAGAAGATCAAATGTCCTTTATGAAGATCCTAAGGGTCAATTCCTGGCATTTCCAGATAAGAGATGGTAGAGTTTGAGCTGCATCACCAGTCTCAACCTGGATAATTACATTTGATTTTATGAGATTTCAAAAAAAAAAAATTCCCTTTTCATACTTTAGCAAATCATATATTCAGTCCACATAGCTGGAATGCTATTAGCACTGCATGGATAATCATTATAGTACTCATTAAAAACCCACATTTTAATTGTAAACATCAAACAGTAAAGAAAACTAAATTTGAAAACATCCTTGAAAGCATTTCAAAATGAATAGTGTATATTCATTCAATAATAAACATTATTAACTACTCAAAAAGGTTTTGTGATTTTCTGCCAGCATTATCTTTTAAAGCAAATTACATTTGTGTCTAATTTTCATAAATACTACAAGTCTTAAATTAACTTCAAATCAGGAGAGTTTTTCAGCCACCAGATTACAGAATCTTCTAGGCCTGTAAGGTTTAATTCACTGCCTCAGCTACTCTTTTTAGATTGAAAGAGTAAAACTGAAGGGATCAAGAGATTTATGCATTTAATTAGTTTCCACCATTTCTTTTTTAATTTGGGGAATTAAAATTAAGGAGCTTTGTTTACAAAACAAATGAAGTCCCTCCCACAAGAGTGCACTTCTGATTATGAAGTCCTTTTATCTTAACTGAGGCTTTTTGATGCTTAACCAAATACTTTGTTTACATAAACACATTATGTACCTGGTACATCACAGGACTCCATTAGCACCGAACTTCCAGCCCCTGTGCATCAGCCTATTAAATTGAGGAAAGGTGGCAACAGCGCCTTTTCGGGAATACCGAAGACGGAGGCTAGTTCCAAGTCGCTTACTATCGAATCAAGTTTACACAAACTACCGTATTCAATTTTTCTTCTTTGAAGCGCGTAGCAATTCTGGAAAATGGCCGTCCCTTCAATTTTTCCAGTTCGGTCCATTTATCTTACTACTGCGATCCTCCAAGCAAGCGTGGTTTATTTTTTACTCAAGTGTACACCTGGATCCTGCAGCGCTTTCCAAAAGAGGCGATGCATCCCATTCATGCATGATTTAGCCTCCAAGCACGAAGAGGAGGCGACGAGACTCCTTCCGTAATTCCGGTCACCCTATCTGGGGTTGTCCGGCCGACAGTTAAAGCTCAGCCAATAATACTATTGCCTAACACGGAATGTCCGGTTCTTATTATTCTTATTATTATTATTTTACAGCCCAGATATTGTGGTTCTATCCCAAACGTCCATGCTTTGAGGTAAAACGTTGCCTCTGGTGCCGGTGCCGGTGCCACCGCCGTGGCTCATTTATCACCCGGGAAGACGTGGACCGGCTCCTGCGCTCCGCCCGCCAGGCTGGCGGAGAGACCCGGGCCTCCCGGGAAGGAGCGTGGAAAGCGGCTCGCGCACAAAGCAGGTGCACACTCCGCCTTCTCATTGGCAGCAGCTGCTGCAGCCGGCGCCGGGGCCTCGCGGGCCTTTGCCTCTTCGCCCCGCCCACCCCTGCAGCCAGGTAGGATGAGCGCGAGCGGTGGCGCGCGCCGCGAGTGTCTCTCAGTCCTCCTCCGCTAAGCAGCCGAGGGCAGTGCGGCGGCGGAGGGAGGCGGGCGGGAGCAGCGGTGCGCCCGCCTGGGAAAACGACGGAGGCTCCATGCAGGCAGTCCGCCCTCAAGGTAAGGGCTCTCCAGCCTAAAGGATCCACTGTAAGAGGCGGCGGGGGCGGGGGAAGGTAAAAAAAAGACAGGCGAATGCTGGGGCTCGTCGCGAAGGAGGGGTTGGGGGGCGAAAGGAGGTGCGACGTGAAGGGAAATAACTTTGCAGTGTTGCTTCCGCCTCCCCATCCCGTTTTTTTTAGTTTATTTTTTTAATATTGCCTTGGGAGGAGATACTCGGGAGGTGCTCTTTTGCAAATGGCCAAGCGTATCTTCGGAGGAACTGGAGGTGCGGGGGGGGGGGTTTGAGTTGGAGAAAAACTGTGTCGTGTCGTCGTTTACCCGAGCGCCAGCCAGGGGGACGCGGAGACAGGTCCGGCGTGTCCATTAGCGCCGGACTCTTTCTTTTTTTTTTTTTTTTTCCCCTGCGCCGGAAAAACAGAAGAAAAAAAAAAAAGGATTGCGTTTTCGCGAGGTGGATCCGTCACATCTCCGGAGACCCGAAAAGCGGGGGAAGACCGGTTTTTTCTTCTTCTTCTTTTTGTACCGCAGTGCTCCCATCCTGCCAGCAGGGGGCGCAGAGGAGCCGAATGGGGGTAACTGGGCAGGGGTGGGGATGGCTTCGGTTCCATTTGCGGGCAAGAAGCCTAAGAAAACTGTTCCCCCCCCCCGTCCAGATGGGAGCGGGGGGGGAGTTGCGCGGAGGAAACCGCCCCCTCCTTCTACCCCCCCCCCCCCTTCGCTAAAGCAGATTGCCTGCTCTGTTTGCAGACCGTTTCAATCCGGATGCCCTTTGCGGATGAAAGATGTATCATGGAATGAACCCGAACAGCCGGGATCCGTTCCTAGAGCAGCCGCCGCCGCCGCCGCCTCCACCGCTTTTTCAGCGTTCCCAGTCTAAACTCTCCCTGGTGGTCTTGTGGTTCCAGCTGGCGCTGTGCTTTGGCCCTGCACAGATCACAGGCGGTGAGTGAGTGGCTGGTTCGGGTGACAAGCGGTAGCAAAAAGGGGGGGGGGGAGACACAAAAACCCCTCCCAGCTATGGGGAGGGAGGGAGGGTGAGAGAGCTGAGGCGGGCAGGTCTTCCTTCGGGCTGGAGGAGGCAGCCTCTGGCTATTGATCTGATGGGCACAAAATGCTGAAACGGGAAAATATCCTCCCACAGCCTTGCTGCTTCTGGAGTCAGTGGGTTGTGAAAAGAGAAAGGCTTGAAGGTAAAAGTGTTTTCTTCCCATTCAAATCCATTAGAGGATTAAAGCAACCTCTTAAATGGCTACATTCTACCAAGGTAAGTTAAAAGGGGTCCTCCTTAAATAAATGAAGTCCCACAAAAGAAGATAACTTCATATACAAAGCTGTAAAAAAAAATTACCTTTCAAAAATATTGCAAATAGGACTAGGAAAGTGCCTCTTCATCTTTTATGCTTCCTAACTAGAAAGTAAGAACAACGTAATTATTCTGTTTCTATTTTAAAGAGAGAAGGGTGAGGGAGAGAAAGATGCACTAGTACTCTCTGGAACAATTTTTTACATATTCTCCTAACTACATATTAAAAGGCTACATATACATGCTGCAGAAAGGTTATCTTCCAATCCACATTAATAAACGCTCCAACAATTATAAAATTCCACTTAGTTTTAATATTGTACTTGGGACACACTCGTAAAAAGTTTTCTTTAAAATTGGGTTTCTTCTAAAACTAAGCTTTATTATTGTGGTATATTGCCCATTTCCAAAGGAAAAGGCTACATAAAGGCACCTATTCGTGTGGAGAAAAATTAGGAGTTAGCGGTTGTCTTTTTTATTTGGCCAGACAGAGATAACTAGCTGCTGTAACTTTTTGGGCAGCCTTTGCATGTTTGGTGACCTGGAAGTTGAATGATCCCACTTTATAACATGAAAAAGGACATCACACCACTGCCCTCATTTTCTTTAATCATGCTGTCCTGAGTTCCAAGAATTTCTAAAGAGAAAATATTCATCCAGAAATGTTTTAGTCTTCAAAACTGATGCTGGCAAATGTCCCATATGTAAGGAGGGGACCTTACCTTATCTATCCATATTATAAAGATAGCTTGTATAGTACTGCAGTTCAGGCTAAATGGGGCTCCACTGAAGACAATTAGGAGATTTCAGTTGTCATAAGTAGAGCTGTCCAAGTGTTTGTGACACAGTCGCTATCAAGGACTGCTTTTATTAGTACCAGCCAACCTGCTTATTAAATTCAATAACTGGCTGTTGTTACTTGTCCATCTTTGCTTTAGCTGACCAAGAGTGTCTTGTCCTCACAAGGGGACAAAGGGTTACTGTAGATACTTCATGTGTCCAAGGTCCTAAAGACTGTATTGGTTTTTTTCTGGTCTTTTCCTTAAGTGGGTTTTATTAAGCTGTTCTTATATTAACTGTACTGTTGATTTTTAATATGTGTGTTAAATTGATCAATGCTGGCTTTTCTATGTTTTTATTTTATAGTACTGCTGATAGCTATTTTTGGAGGACTTCTGTCTACAATATTTTTTTAAGATAAATAGAACTGTTTATAGTAGTATAAACTGATTATGGCATTTTAACTTTTAGATATTATATTTGCAGACTTCTCTTTTTGAAACACTTAAAAATATTTTAACCCTCATTTCTTTGAATGTTAGAGGTTGCCTATGTTCTTGTGAGCTACTCAGAAGGGAAATAGAATGTGAACACAGCTCTTCCTATGTTCATTTTAAAACTAAAGTGAAATGCATTCCTTAATTTGAATTAGATTGTGAGGAAAACAAAACCCTTTTTAGTTTCGGTGCAATAAAATACTTTGAACAATTCTACCATAAACCATTTCCTAACTGTATCGTGTTGAAACTCTCAGTGAGAAGAAAATTGTTAGCTGAGAGTTCTGTAGCTTTCTCATGTGATGTAGGTTAACACAGATGCAGTTTTTATATTAAAATTAAATAGTCTGGCTTTTGTTTAACAGCAGCCTGAAGATTTGGTAGTCAAAAAGATAACCTCATTGTTCATTTATAATGTTTTCCAATTAAAGTTTTTGTATGTTTTTTGATGAAATCACAGTGAAATGAGGCCTGAACTTAAAACTGAATTAGGTGAGTTTAAGCTTTGTAAAGTCACCTCAGCTTTGACCCAAAGTATTCTCAAAAGTTGTTTGGGTATTTCAGAAGCATATCCAAGGAAATAAGCAAAAAGAATTACATGCATTTCAGCCTACAGAAAAGTTTAGTTTAGTTACGATATAGTTTGGTTTTTTTTGGACCAGTGTTCGGAGTATCTCTTGCATTGAAAGCATTGATATAAGCACTACTTGAATGATGTTTGCATTAAACAATTCAGCTCCATATAGAATCCATTAGTTGCATCTTGGAGCCTTTTTTTCTGTTCCAAAACCTCTCATTTTTCTTCATTACCATTTCTTTATGTTTATGTTTTTGCCTTCTCTCTCATTTGCTTGTTCAGGTTCTAATCCCACTTCTTTTGGCCTTTTTTATCCATTTGCCTCTGACATTTCCTTTCCAAAATCATTCATGTTCTTCCTCTTCTCCTACATTTGAATCAGAAAGTACAGCTAATATTTTGCTGGATCATAAATGCACTTTCAACCCATGTTATATTCCTGTCTTTTTCAGCTGCCTGCAGAAATATGTTGTTCTTTGAGTTATGATGGGGTGTGTGACTTCAAAAATCTGTGTTCAGGGTTCATCTAATCATATGGGGTTTTCCTATGTTCTATTTGCTTGTAAAGCTGTTGGCACATTGGGATAGAGTTCAATAACTGCCTTGCTTAGCAACAGAAATTCTGGCCCCATTTATCATAACTCGAGGACTATCTGTATACCGGTAATACAAAAGAGCCTAAATAAGAACCACTATCATGTAGTGATTAAATATAGAGACCTGGGTTCTAATTCTCTTTTAGGCACAGAAGCCAGCTGGGTGATCTTGGGCTAGTCATCTCATCTTGGTCCTAATCAGAGTCTGGGTCTGATAAAGCTGGCTGAAATACAAAACTATTATTTATTAACAAAACCAAACATGTATGTTCTCAGGGAGTGATGTTCCATGACAAATAAAACATTTTTGCAGTTATGTATACATACATTATGGTCAGAATGTTCTGGAAAATTTCAGACTAACAGTATTTTAAATTGTAGAAAAACATACTTTCAGAATGTAAGTTCTGTAATGTACATTAGTTTTCTTCTTATGCAGGGCTCACTGCACGTGGAAAATATTCTCACAGACCTTTTTATAGCTTTTCTTCATCACTTTCTTTGTACCAGTTCTTAGTTTTACTGCTAATACAGAAGTAAATGTGCTCCACAACAGTTCACAACTGTTGTGAATAATGTGCTTTGCATATAGTTATCCAGTAACCTACTTTCTTTAGAGACATATTGGTGTGACAGTCTTTGAAATGAGTAGCTTAATGTTGGGATTTCTAAGGAGGGAAATGATATTTGAGAAGTGTGATTTTCGGATCTATTTTAGAAAAAGTCACAGTATGGTAACATTCCTGGCCTTCAGATTTGATAAAGAAGTACAATAGACTGTAAAGGAATCCTTTTTGAATATTTTGTAGAAAAAATGTATAAATTGTGTATCAAATAGCAGTTATTGGTTTTGGCATTTGTTTTTCAAATACAATTTCATTATGAAATGAGCCATTTAGTTTGGTATCCTGGTTACATCTCTACAGTTAGCTTATATGCTTCCCTCCCTTTCTGGAGTCAGCAGGAAATTGTGTCACCCTAAATTTTGCTTTCCCAAAGGGTACCCATACTTTGTCTTCTGAACGGATTCATGCTTCACTGCTGTCCATGTAACTTTAATGTGTAACATTTTTAGGGCTGGTGGATGTGGAAGATAGTTCTCTCAACTGAAATTTCAACCATGCCCTACATCATTCAGCACTGAAAGACCTTCTCCAGTGGCAATGTGCAATTCTGTGGTCATTGTATGCACTATACTTTTTTTCTTTCTCTTTGCAATGCTGAATGATTTGTTTGTAGCTGTTCCTTGAAACTTCAGCTTATCTGTTTGCTGGTATCTAGTGGTGCTCCAGATTTGTGCAGACAATATATAGCTAGTGGATAACTGCTACTGAAATGTTAGAGTTGAGAAAAGGGGGTTGTTGTGAGGATTGGTAGAGAAGCTCTAAATAACCCTAACAATATAACACAAGGAGAAGAAGCAAGGGGAAAGGGAATTCCCTGCCAGGAAGGCTGCAGAAGTACAAGAGCTGAATTTTTCAATTTATACTTTCAATTATATCCATTACAGACACAGACTGGTCACTTTCTAGGCTTTGTGCTCTAGATTTCACAAATCCACTTTTTAAAAACAATGGCTGCAGAAACAAGAGATCCTGTTTTTCTTACAGCCAAAAGAAAACTGAGGGACAGGATCCAGACTAAAGAGGGAGATCCCACAGGAAACTAGCAGAACTACTTGGAGCCACAAGATTGGTGGCATGGAATGCATCATTTCCAGCTACCTCCTGGGCGTGTAGCAACCCATTTTATGTTCCCTGCTCTGCACATGTTGAAAAGTAGAGAAAACTTAACATCCTGACTGGAACATCGTAAGCTATTCTTGGGTTATCTCAGCTTCAGACAGACATTGTAACACAGGGCTTCCAGAGGAAGAAATTGTGAGCTGAAGACAGCTTTGCAAAAAGCAGCCAATGACTGTGTGTGAAGAATGAAGAGCTGGTGAGTAAACTGGCTCTTCATACTTCTCTGACAAATAGAGGATGGGATTTATGTATTTATTTACCATATTGTTATATTAGCCAGGATACTACAATGCTAATGCAGAGTAATGGTTGGCTGCCTGTTTACCAGCTCTGTTAGCTTATGTGCTTCCCATGGTACATCACAAGAGGCAAGCTAGCTTTACACCAAAGAGAAAGGCAAGTGACTTCCTGCAGCATCATCCAAGACCCTTCTCTTCCACCAAAACTGCCTCACAAATGGGTGTTGCAACCAGGAAGGTTCAGTGAGAGCAGGATTCTAACTGCCACAAAAAGCGCTGGCTTGTCTCCCCACAAAAGTGGTACCTATTCATCTACTTGTACAGAACGTGTTTCCAAACTGCTAGGTGAGCAGAAACCGAGGCAAGTGATGGGAGCTCACCATGCTACAGGATAAACTGCTGGAGCAGAGACCATCTTCAGCATCATTAAGTCACTGGACCACCACACCTCTTAACAGGATGGGAGATCGCCCACAAGTGCTATAGATCATTGCTACTGATGAAGAGACCTCAAGACAGCAATCTCCAGCCAGTTTCGAGCACTGGGAATTGTAGGAATAGCCATCTTGTTCAAACCACAATTGGTGTCTTTAAAAGGACACTGCATTTCCATACTTCCTTTTCTAATTTCATTTGGAAATTGCTTACTAATGTCTTTTCAGCTATTGGAAACCTTAGGATTGATAATACCAGGTTAGTCTGCTTTCAAACTTTAATGAAAGAAATTTTAACTAAGTTTAAGAATTAAAAAAAATAGAATAAAAGGCAAGTAAACTTTGATTTTATACAGTTATAAATGAATCGGGCATGCAGATAAATTTTAAATAATACCTTGCAGTTAATTATAAAGAATTCTTTCCATAGGAAAGTTGATTTGCATGTTTTTCTATAAGAGAAAAAAGATATAAACAAATTTAAAAACTTGAACACTAGAGGGAACTAAAGATTTTAATTAAAGGAGAAGAATAGATAAACCTGATTAAATATTATAACGCTGGGAATACTGACATTTTTGAAAAATGGAATCAGAAGTTAATATCGAGTGTGATTTGCAATGTTTGCTTATCTGAATAGTTTGTATGAAAGAAATGGCAGAAGAGAAATAAGTTTTATCTGACAAGACAAAGACTGAGTGAAATGAAGCACCAGCACCGAAAGTGGATCTATAAATCACAATCTGCAAGGATGACATAGAAAAAGATGTTTCATTGGGCATACAAAAGAAATCAGTTGATATTTTAAAAAACAAAAAGAACATACAAATAATAAATCAAGAAAGTGACCTGGTTAATACTTTTATATTGGATTTGCAAAAGAGGTGTGTTAAAGCTTGGGTAAATCTTGTGAGAAAGGGTAAAAAAAGAAATGAAAAGAAATCAAGTTCTATGACATTACTTGAATGGTGGGCTAGACTAGAGATTAAGATTGATAGTAAAATAAAGGAATATAAAATTGGTCTATTTGATCAAAGCAGGGTAGATTTGATTTAAATCAAATCAATTGATTTAAAAGGTTTAATTTAAATCAACTCGATTTAAATCATAATTTTTAAAGAGCAACTGTCATCTCTGTTCTGCAGCTCCTCCTCCTCTGACTGGTGTTGACTCACTGACAGTCCCAATATTGCTCATGCTACAAAACTAAGCCCCATTTCATGCTGAATAAACTAAACTACTAATGTATCTTAAATAGAAAACTATCTTTAGATAGATTTTTACTCAAAAAGCATTTTATTAAAATAAATTTGTTAAAAATAAAAATATCCAATTTCAATTAAAAAAATCATTGATTTTTATCCACCCTGGATCAAAGTTAAAATATATATTATTACTGGCAATTCTTAATGAACTTTTTTCTGGCATGAGTTCTGAAATGATGATGTTTTCTGATTATATTTATACAGAAGAGATGAGATGTGGGAGGAAGAATTCATTGGTTATAAATTAAGAAGAGGTGAGAAAAATGCCAAAATTGTTTATACTGGTACTTGTTATGTAGGTTGCAAATCCCTCCCTCATTTATATTAGTTTTTTTAATTTTTATTATTGCAATTATAATCTTTAATAAAAAAAAATTTTTTTAAAAAGACACTAAGATGCAGATGAAAGCATATTATAAGTAGCCCTCAACCTACAACAATGAGTTTATAGTAACACTGAAAAAAAGCTACAAGAAGTCCTCAAATCTATGACAGTCACAACATCACCATGATCTGGTCATGGTCATGATCTGGGTGCTTGGTAACGGTCTCACACTTACAGGTAGTTCTCAACTTATGGCTGCTCACTTAGCAATGGTTCAAAATTATGACAAGCCCCCCCCCCCCCCAAGGTATTTATTACCCAGTCCCAAAGTTATGTCTGTTGCAGCACCGCTGTGGTGGTTTGCCCTTATAACTGACTGCAGAGATGCTGCAGCATGCCCTCTCTCTGTTTTCCCCCTATCCTGCCCAAAGGCAATGGACTGACTGCCATCCCACTAGGTTCCACATGCTGTTCCCCATCCCCTATCACCATAGATGGACTAGTAGAGGTAGATGGACATGTCTGCACAAGCTCCCCAGGATCTCCTTAGGCAATAAATACATTCGGGAGAGCAAGGATGGGGACTCATTAAGAGATGCAGTTCACAACAGCCCTCCTGACTTTCAACTGTAATGGGTAGGCTCTATTATGGTTGTAACTCGAGGATTACCTGTACTACATTTGCAGAGTCCTGCAGTCATGTGATCGTCATTTGTGACCTTCACAGATGGATTCCAAAGTTGCAAAGTTGATGTGGCAGGAGATCACAAGTCACAGTCATGCAATGTCTTGTTAACAATTGAGGTGAGTGCCGTAATGACCTTGGCATAAAGGTCATAAAATTGGATGTGGTCACGTGATACCTCATTTAATGACCATACCGTTTAATGATGAATTTTCTGGTCCCTGTTGTGGTTGTAAGTCAAGGACTATCTGTAATATATGTTTTTATATATTTTATTATAAGCTGCACAGAATCACATGAGCGAGATGGTTGACCATTTAAATTGATTACAAACGTACATGTTCAATAAATAGTGGACCATCCTTGCAATAAAAGAAAGATATGTGCATATAGAAATGTTTAACTTGGAGTGAATGTCATCCATACCGTAGTTCTGTGAATCTTGTCAAAACGGGATTATCTACTATGCTAAGAGCCATTTACCCAATTTGCCTATAAATTATTCACAGATGCACCAATATTTATGATAAACAGTACATTTTATTAAAGAAGTATAATGGCAGTGCATGACTAAGTTACATCTAAATTTAGACTTTGCTACAAAACCATATAGCTGTTAAGATACTGGATTTTCATATTTAGATTTGGATTTCCTTGATTTTGCTTAATTAAGAGCATTATCAAACTTCATAATATTTATATATGCATTGGCTCCCAGTATGTGTCTGAGTTTATCAGCAAGCAGCTTTAAAGTCATACCTAAAAAACCCAATTACTTGCTTCTTTATTTAGGTCTTTTTATTTAATACCATTCCTTCAAATATATTATTGGAAAAGTCATCTTTTTAATGATTTCACAGCATTATGTGAATGCATTTCCTAATTGCTTATGTTTGTCTGAATTTAGCATCTTTTTTTAAAAAAGGGAGAAATACAAATGTCTCTGTTCAAATTGGAGTATGAGAAATGATTAAAACGTAACAGCTTAAGTACAACCTTGATCTAAACTATTTTTATTATATTTCAAAGCTTTCATGTCCTATTTGTCTTCTAAACATCACCTAAGAGTTAATCTGCAACTGTTTGCTTTTTGCTCCCCTGCTCAAATAAATGGGAATTACAAATAAATCCTTTTAGTACATGCCTACAAATTTTGGGAAAGGAGAAAAAAAATTAAGGTCCTCAGTTTTCAATTAATTCTTCACTAAATGTTTTAAAAACCATGCCTGTTTTTAGATATGTAATGTTTGTATTGTGAGGGGTCGTTGGTGCTCTCTGAACTTAGTTGTTTTCTTGCAAACATTTAGGTAATATTTAGTGTTTATATTGTAGATAATATATTGGGCTGAGTGGGAGATATATTACATTTATATTAAAATTAATTGCAAATGGGTTCATGTTTATGATTATGGTATATGAATGCTCAGGAAGTTGCTGGATGTATGCTTATTTGAAATATACATAGTAAATCTGTTCTGTTTTTAACTGAATCAAATGCAGGATGAATGAAAAGTAATACCTCCAATAATATAAATTGTCAATAGATCTCTGATGGGCTAGAAGTTCTGATGGTCTTTAGCATGTATTCCGTCGGTGTTGTGAGAAAAGGTTGTATCACTATTGTTCCTAAAGTCATGTGATAACTGTACTGACATGAACATAGTATGTTGCTAGACCAAAAATAAGTAATTTATTTGTGTGATTAAAAACAAATTGAACAAGCTGTAATAGCAAACTGAGTCTCATATGAAAAAGTTGATGAACAATTAGGACACCGAAAGCAAAATTTCTGCCAAGCTTAGTGCCTCACTGAAGTGTATGGATTACATTATTGAGGTTCTTCAATATCAATTTACAAGCTGATGGGAGAGATGAGTTGAATTGAAATGTGCCTGTACTTGTCACACGATGAGAATGAAGATGAGGAAATTCTTCACAGCATTGTTACAGTAATGAAAAATAGGCTTATTATGACTCTGAAAAGAAATATCAGTCCATGGAATATAATCACAAAGTTTCACATGTGGGGGGAAAAAAATCTGCAAAACTTTCAGATACAGCTTTTTCAGGATTTAGAATGTGTCATAAGGTATTCCTTGGACCTGACACCACTATAGTGCAGAATGGTACATTGGAAGTCTCAAAATTTTGTAACAATTAGGTAGTTCAGAAGCACAAAAAGGGAATTCTGCAATCTGACAACATTAGGCTTCCGATTTCATGAGCCATCCAATAGACAATTTCGAAGCCGGATTTTACCTTCCTTACCCCCTTCACTGTACAAATTAGACTTGACACCATGCAACTTCTACCTTTTCCAATCAGTATATTTGAAAAGATAAATAATATAGTTTTTGTAATATAAATTAAAGGTATGAGTAGCTTTTGTGAGTAGTATTGTTGGACAAATTAACCTGAAGTACTACAATTTAGGGAGAGAAACACAAATGAGATAAGAGAATTCTAGTAGTTGTAACATATGCTGTTAATAGTCATCTGAAGTTGGAATGTAGACAATAAGCAGAATTGGTTGTCTCTTGATGAGAAAAGTTTGTGGTCACTGTTATATTGCTTAAGTAGAAAGAATTCCTTCAGTGAAAGCAATTATTTATATAATGAATTGCACTAGTCAGATTGAACTTCTTTGTAGGGCAAAGTTTGACTGAAAATAACAACTGGGCAACATGAAGTTCCCAAGAGATTAATGTAAAAGCTCTCTGTGGGAATTATTTTGAGTATAAAACAAAGAGAAAATCACTTGCACGAAACTGATAATCTGGTTTACACTATTAAATTCCACAATAAAAAATAAGAGAATAATGGAGTTGGAAGGAACCTTGGAGGTCTTCTAGTCTAACCCCCTACTCACGTAGGAAGGCCTATATCATTTCAGACAAATGGTTGTCCAATCTCTTCTTAAAAACTTCCAGTGTTGGAGCATTCAAAACAAATTGTTCCATTGGTTAATTGTTCTGTCAGGAAATTTCTAATTGTCAGGAAATTTAGTATTTTGTTGTTTATTACTAAATTTACACCTTGCCTTTCTGTTAGAAGAAACTATGGAAATGAATAAGATAAAGCAAAGCAAGAAATAATGAAACTTATTGTTGCATAATCAGCCTTACAACTAAGGATAGATTGATCTCCTCTGTTCTATTTCCCATATTTACACAGTGGCTTATATATTGTGTGAAATGTATGTAAGCTAAACTGGACTCGCATGTGATTTTCCTTCGTATTATAAGCACAAAATAAAATAAAGATAAGTAATCTACTCAAGTGGTAAACAGCATATAGATAATAGCATCCAATTACCCTTCTCCAAAGAGGAAAGAAGTTGATCATGCATTTGCAGCAGGATGTAGAGACTTTTTCACCACTATACTAACCTGAGCACTCAAGAACAATGCAAGTTCATTGAGTTATATATTTGTTCCTTTGGGGACAATGTGACCACATTGATTGTGGATACAGTCTTTGCCATAGGGAAAGAGTTACCCGTAATGCCATGCCCTTATATGGTCTGGGTTTAATTTTAGAAGATAAGTCTCCAATCTAATTCAAACAGAATCCCAACATATTTGAAGATAGTAGTTAGGACATGAGTGCTATCAGTATGTAGATGGCCACCAGCTTCTCTCTCTCTAGTGGTCATCCCCAGCCACATTATATTCAATTCAATTTCAAATTTATTGGTCACATACACAGTCATACATGGTACGATATACAGTGAAATGCTTACGCAACC
>JAEANM010005091.1:0-20014 GCA_017656035.1 Myanophis thanlyinensis
AAAGCTGGCTGGGGAATTCTGGGAGTTGAAGTCCAAACATCTTAAAGTCGCCAAGGTTGAGAAACACTGTTCTAGAGAGAAGTTCTTTGAAGATGAGCTCCAGGTCATATCTGAAAGCTTGGAAGACAAAACCTCTGGTCCCGATGATCAACCCAAATTGGATCCTACAACATTATCTTGGGACACGTATACTTGCCTTCATTCATGTATTATTATTAGTACTTGTTGTAATAGTAGTAGCAGTAATAATAACGGTGGCAGTGTTATTACCAATACCAGTGTTATTACTATTACCAATCCTCTGGTAAGATCTTATTTCTTGAAAAATGTCCTTGATGGTGTATTTCTTCTGTTTTCATAGCAACCACATAAGATATTTATAGAAAAGTTTTTATAATACAAAAACCCAAATAAGAACACATGTCAGAACTGAAGAAGCTTCTTTGATGAAAAGTGAAACGTCTTCAAGGAAAAGCAAAGAAAAACCAGTTACCTCTTGGAAAAAACACCTTTGAGATAAGAACACATGGATTGCTAGCTTGAGTGATTCTGCGAGGAAGGCAGATCCTAGATACGATTGGTAGATAAAGTAATCAATATACATACGTACATACATAGATACATGCATATTGTAAAAGCCTAGGGCAGGGGTGGACAATTATGGCTCCTTCATGACTCGTGGACTTCAACTTCCAGAATTCCTGAGCCAGCATGGTTGGAATATCTATGTGTTATGTACACTTTTCAGGGTTCTGATGGCTGGCTCAGGAATTCTGGGAGTTGAAGTCCACAAGTCATGAAGGAGCCATAATTGCCCACCCTTGGCCTAGGGAATGAAAAGGGATGTTTGTTTTACACTTGAATTATAACATTTGAAAAAGATATTTATCCTGCTGTTTTTTCATATACAACTCAAAGTGATGAAAGAGAGAGAGGGGGGGGGAGTGAGGGAGGAAGGGAGAGAGAAAGAGAGAGACATTTGGAACCCCTTCTTTTGACATTTGTGCCAGAGAAAATCTGATTTAATATGCAAACAGGTTTGAGATGCCATTAGGTGATAGTGCCAACTTTATGGAGGAGCGAAATTGAATTCATTGCAAGAGTTGAACCGGTCTTACCTTCCATGTGATTGCTTTATGTTTGTTTTGTTGTTTTGCTTCACAGAACTACTTTGATGGAAAGCTTTCTCCCCAAGGGAAAATGCCATGGATCGAATACAATCGCAAAAAGGTATCCGGCACAGAGTTCATTATTGATTTTTTGGAAGAGAAGCTTGGAGTGAATTTAAACAAACACCTTGGCCCACATGAGAGAGCTGTTTCTAGAGCAGTAACAAAAATGGTGGAGGAGCACTTCTACTGGTAAGTTGACATAGGAATAGGAGTGCTCTTGAAAGAATTAAAGGATGTAGCTGTATTTAATGGCTCTTTGAGACATTTACAATGGACAACATAGTTTTTGTGAGGAGCACAGCACTGCATGCAGTGTGTCAGTGAGCCTACTGCCAATGTGTTTCTCCCTTTAGCTACCTGTATGGCAAGACCTTAAGAGAGATTTTGCTCAAAGTACTTGAATACATTTAGACTTAATGCACATTTGGGAGTTCTCTCTTTTACAACAGTCTCTAACCCCACAGAAAGTTTTACCCACTTGTAGAAGAAGACATCTATCTCTCCAATTTAACCCTTGCAACTTGGCATGGCAGTGCCTGGGCCTGCTAGCACACATTAGCAAAAGTTTTATAGCCACAGTGGGTAGGGAAATAATAAAAAGTGGAATAAACGAGGAATAAAACCAAAGTGAAAAAATTAAAATAAGTAAGAAATAAGAAATTAAAACCCCTATTTTAAAGGAGAAGCAATGTGCATAAACACACACACACATCTACCACTTTTTAGATTTTGTAGTGACTCGCCAAACATTGTGCCATTTCCTAAGTTTATCTCCTTAGTTTATTTAATGGGCTAGAAAGGGGTACAATAATTATAAATGATTAGGTGAAAGGATAATAAAAGTGACTGAAAATATATAGCCCCACTTCCTGTCATTAATTTGCACCCAGATTATTATTATTATTATTTATTTATTAATTCTCATTGAGCCAACATAGTGTTTTCTTGTTCTTGATGTGGAGGATTGATGATAATGAAATAAACAAAGCACTATAGAGGGGGTTTCGTGTTCCTAAAAATACCCTTGTCTTATGTGGAGTTAATTTTCCTTAAGTGTTTCCCAAAATAGACTAATGCATCAGTTAGTTGGTGGGGTAGAAGAAGGAGATGAAAACACAAAACACTCTGCTAAAGAGAAGTTGGCTTCCAGAATATATAGTCCAGGGTTTGAGACAGTGGGTGCACATTTGTCTTTAACAAAACTCGCAGATACAAGTTGAAGGACACAGTTCAACTTGTACCTTTTGAAATATGCCTGCAGGCAAACGCAGAGTCTTTCTCTTAGTTTGTTTGAAAGGATGGCTTTTTGGCATAAGCATTTGGAGCAGTTTTAGAGTCATTTCCTAATATCCTGAGGGCTCTCGTGCCTCAGGCATATAAAGTGAATGGGGGGGGGGGAGAGATAAAATGAGTCAAATAATGTACAGGGAAGAAAACAAGAAGGAACCAAAATACCTGCTTACAAATGCAATTGGTAGGTTCCTGGTAACTTTAAGGAAAACACATCAGCTCAGGTCACAGGTAAAATATTTTTACATCTTTGGTACCTTTCTTAAGCCTTCCTGCTCAGCAGAAGAAGCTCAGGCCACAGGAGCAAAAGACAAACCATTCCCTTGTTATCCGCTTTGTACGTGCCTCTTTTGATGTATGTTTTTCTCTTCCATTTGAACAAGATGCTTCTCTTCGTAAATAGTTAAGAACCAGACCCACGAAATCTGTAGCAAAGCATCTGCTCTTTCTCCTGGTGTTTTTCTCTCTTCTCTCCAAGCTCTCAGCAGCTCTAATTTGTATGGGTTAGTGTGCTCTGTCCTGGATGAACCTCCTCCCACCCCTAAAAATTTGCTCATTTTTAAATTAAGAAAAAATAAAAGAAATAACTGAACTTGGATTATTTTGTAGCTATTCCTGAATGATTTCTGCCAGCACTAACAAAACTACCAAACTCTCAATATCAGTCTTTTCAAGAGTTCTCAAAAGCACCTAGCGGGAGTGCCTGATAGGTGTATTTGGTGTTATAGGTAGTCCTTGACTTATAGCAATTTGTTTAAAGTTACAATTGCACTGAAAAAAGTGACTTGTGGTTGTTTTTCACACTTACGATCATTGCAGCATCCCCATGGTCATATGATAAAAATGTGGATGCTTGGTGACTAGTTCATATTTGTAACTGTTGCGATGTCCTGGGGTCATCTTTTGCGACCTTCTAGCCAGCAAAGTCAATGGGGAAGCCGTATTGATTTAACATCCATGTTACCAACTTAGCACCTGCAATGGGTCACTTAACAACTGTGGCAAGAATGGTCGCAAAATGGAGCAAAAATCACTTAACGACTGTCTCGCTTAGCAACAGAAATGTTGGGCTCAAGTGTTGTCATAAGTTGTGGACTATCAGTATTTAGGTTGCGCAGAGCATATGTTATGAGAAAGACCTATCATTAGCTGTAATGGTCATCTGATAATCTGCATTCCCTTGTCCTCGCTCCCAAATTCTCTAATATCAGTTGAGGTGATTTAACTTGATTCAAAAGTTGTGAGCAATGGGAGAGGTAATAGAGAGATAAGCTTTGTCAGGATGTGTGACCTGACTTGATCCCACTTAGAAAATGCTCTGGGCTTTATAAATATTTCATCCCACATATTGCTGGGAAACTACTGAGACTGTTTTCATGGCAGTCTCTCCCTCTTCTTTTGAAGCCAGGGTTTATTCTGCTTTCCAAATAGTTATGTGACCTATTCAGGAGAGGGCTGTGTGAGGTTACTGCTGTGAAGGAGGAGAATTAACAATCTCACGCAACATAATTTTCACTCTCAAATATTTGTGCCATCTGTTATTATCAATCTGCATGACAATTCCTTTGCTTCACAACTTTTTCCTCACCATTCATTTGCAGTTGCTGACATTGGAAGAGCAAAAAGGGATCAACTCACTTTTGCAATAGAGGTTGTACTTTCATCAGTTTTCCATAGCCAGAATATTTGTTTTATACCAAGCAGCTTCATTCTGCTCTTTCCCGCCCCCAAAAATCAGCTAGAACGCTCAGCAACAGTAATAAACGTGAGATAATTGATGTCTGCAAGCCAGCAATCTAAACAATATGATTTTTCAAAATGAAAATTAAAAAAAAGGGATTGGGAAGAAAGGGAAAAGGAAGCTATAAAACAAGAGCATCAATCCTTAAGATTGATAGACGAAAGAGAACGTGAGGTGGCAAGTAGCACTAGACGCGTCCAAAAAGTGACCAAGGACCAACATTGTAATGTGGGCGTATAAAATCCTTTCACGAGAATTACAGCCATGACTTCTCCAACCTTCACTTTTCCAGTTGTTTTGGACTCTACCTCTGCAAATGTTCACCTTTTTAGATGTGGTTTATAGAGAAGTCCAAAGTATCCATAGGATATTAGTTTGGAGGAAGCTGCAGTAGTAGACAGTTGGACCATTTCAACTTCTCCATGAAAATATTTTGGAGAAATCCTCAGTCTTTTAAGAAAATGTTGCAAATTTTATCAAAGCGAATCATTTAATAAATCATTTAATCATCCAGTTCTCCCCCTCCCTTTTCGAAAGTGCAATCAACAGTAAGACGTTGTAGTCCGTTCTTCCCCAAATTGGTATTTCCCATAAGAAGCTTGACTGCTAAAGTTTGTTTCTGGACACAAAGATAGGTTGGTGTTGCCTGATAGCCAGTTGGTGCGTCTTCTTTGAAGTCCTTTTTCCCTCTAGTTCAATAAGGTCAAAGGTGGGGAAGCTGCTGTCTTCTCATATTCTGTATTTCTTTACTGCAGTTATAGCACTGCTGGAAATCAATGTTGTGGTTGTCTTCAATGTTTAGGACCTTAGCCTATTGCCAATGGGTGGACAATCTCCATGAGACCCAGAAGATGCTTTCTCTTGGTGGGCCCTTTAGTGACCTACTGAAGTGGATTCTCTGCCACATAACCAAAGGAATTGTGAAGCGGGAAATGTACGGACATGGCATTGGCCGCTTCTCTGAGGAAGAAATATACAAGCTGATGGAGAAAGATATGCGCTCGTTGGCCAGTCTTCTGGGTAATGAATAGTACCTTTCATTAAGTTCTCTAGGCACAATCTTTCTTCCTTTGCAATTTCTGGTATTTGCTTAAACTTCAGATTATTACTTTTAGCTAGTCATGTGACTGTCGTGAATCTACTGAATTTTCATGGGCTTGCATGACTAATGATCCATTCAGTTAAATTGGTATGAAGTACAGAGAGTCCTTGACTTATTGTTGCCACAAAAAAAGTTGTAGAATCCAATAGGCCATGTGATTAGATTAGATTAGATTAGATTAGATTAACAGAGTTAGAAGGGACCTTCTAGGTCATCTAGTCCAACCCCCACCCAAATGATGATCCATTTTACAACTGTTAAGACATAAGACCATAATGGGTAGGCTCTTTAAGGGTCTATGTTGATGACTACATATACTATAGTAGAACTTTTCCTGTTCTACTCTAAACAGTCTTAACTAAAGCTTCTTTTAAGTCAGTATTTCTCTGCTATATTGGCTTGGTTAAGCATTTTGGAGTTAATGGGCCACAAACTGTGCAGGCTAGATTTTAATATGCTGTTCTTCAACTTGGTACTGAAATCGACAAGTGACTTCAATGATAATAATTACTTATGATTTATTTAATAATTAATTCTCTACAAGAATCAGCTTGACTTACCTACCTAAATTATTCTTTGTGCAGTTCCTTGTGTAGCTTACAGTACTGCAATTCATTGGAATGGAATGAGTTGAAATGTACAAATGCATTGAAACTTGAAACTCTAACTTAGAATGAAGAGTTGGCCCTAGTCAGAAGCTGTCAAATTCCTTTCCAGAAACCTCTTAATTTCTTGAAAGAATGTGAAGGCTCCTGGCTTATCATTATGGCATATGTTCACCAATACTCTAATGCACAGTTTCAGCATAAGGGTTTAATATGAGACATTATAAGAAGCGTTCATTTTATTTAATAGTACAATGCTTGGAAAGATTTGCATCTGTCATTTGTACTTCTATAACTGTCTGGTTTGGTACAGCAACCAACAAATAATTCCGACTGCAGAAAAAACAATTGCAACCAACTTCCCTTCCATAGAAGACCTGTATATTGCACAGGTCAGAAGGAGGACTAGAAAAATATTTTCAGATTCCTTACATCCTGGACATAAACTGTTTTAACTTCTCCCTTGAGACAGCGCTATATAGCATTGCATGCCAAAACAAAACAAAACAAAACACAGGGGCAGATTTTCCCCTTGTGCCATCACTCTGCTGAACAACTAATTCATACGGTGCTACCTAATGTCTATGTATATTTTCCCATGTAATATGGCTATAGTATTATTATTTATCTTCTTTATTACCCCCTCATATTGGTATTATGATGATGATGATTATCGTTATTCTGTTGCTTTGCGCTTACCCTGAATGCTTCTGCACCAGAGATAAATTTCTTGTGCGTCTGATCACACTTGGCCAAATAAAATATTATCCAATCCAATCCAATCCAACGTTGCCTGTTAAATCTGAATCATATCTGTGCAAAGTAACTTTTTGATGAAAGGGACAGCAAATTAGAGACTACTGGAGGCCTGAATCAGAATTGTAAGATTCAGATTGTTTTCCAGCAAGTATAATGAATTATTATAAATCTCCCCTGGCATTAAAAATAAAAGCCCCTTTGAGTCACCTAAATGATCTGTGCCTATTGAAGCCCTACTGGAGAAGCTTCATGGCTGAGTTGAGTCACATAAGTTGTTATTTGAAGATACATTTCTCCATTTCTATCAGCGAGGTCACTGAATTCACTTCCATTCCAACAATGGTTGAGGGTTTGCTATTCCCATTTATAGACTGAGTCTGTTTGGAGTAATATCATCTCCACTGCAAAAACTGCACAAGGAATTTCTTTGGACAGGAAATACATAGTGAGGTATTGAATTGGCCAAGAATCTCTTACCTTTGTTGGGACATTGAGGAAATGGTATGGTCTTGGGATTTGGCATCATCACCTACATTTTGCCTAGTCACCTGGAAAAATTACTGCTTATTGGCTAAAAAAAATGTTTGAAAATTATGATTTTTGACATAACTAAGAGTCAACTGCATTTGGGGAAACAAATTGTCAAGTAGAGGAAAATCAGGAAGTCCAGGCAGTTTAAAATGAATATAAAGGTTTATTGTCATGCTCTGTACAAGAATCTGAACTACTAACCGTCAAAGCAACTTGGCGGTAGATAATAATTCCTTTGAAAATTCAAGGTGGGCTGTGAAGGGACGTGAAGGGACTCGAGATTGATGATGCGTTTGACCCGTCACTCGAGTTCAGCCTGGTCATCTCCTATACAAATCTTATCAAATGCAACAATGCATATACAATGAAGTGTGTGTGTGTATGTGTGTTTTTATGTGTATACATATACATAAGAGCCAATTTGGGTGTGAAAAAAACTGTCAACACAAATCTTTAAAATTCTTAAGAGCAACAGGCTTCAGATATAGCCAAACATATATTGAATGTTCCATACTCTTTTTTTAAAAAATGGATTAATTGGTGAAACATCCAGGAAGGACTAGAGGTCACAATAACTAGTTCCATTTTACAGAATAATTGTATGTATCAGTGCAAACCATCATGTGGTGACTGCTTCGTATACTTTTTTGAAGGCATTAGCAAGCATGAAGCAATATGAAACTGAAACATAGAGCATGCATTAAGAAAGACAAGCGAAATCAAATATCACAACTTGCTGAAATGTTTTTTGACATCTTTTTATTTTCTAGGTGATAAAAAGTACATCATGGGACCCAGGCTTTCTACTTTAGATGCTACGGTGTTTGGTCATCTGGCTCAGGCAATGTGGACGTTGCCTGGAACTAGACCGGAGCGCCTCATTAAAGGTATGAATGCTTTAAACCAGCAAGGATAGTGATAAGAAAAAAAGCACAGCTCCTGTTCCGTTGTTCACGCATTAACCAAAAATGTGTTAATAAGGAGATCGGAGTCCATCCTCATCCTTCCCATCCAGCATCTGCTTGTTGAGAAAGGTCCAAAATGAGAGCCCTTTGGATAGGATTTGCCAAAAAATTGGAAGTCCTGAGCAATAAATGCGGGTGGGGAGGAGGCGATGCAATTCATAGGTTAAATCTTATCGTGGAACTGTTACTGGGGGAAACAGCTCAGATCTGATGAACACCATAAAGGATGGTGGGAGGCTTGGCCATATTTTTTCAGCATTGGACATTTCTCACTTCATTTGTCATGAGAGAAATAAAGGATCCCACTTCTAAATCTATGTTGATCATTGACAATTCTGCCAGATCTCCTCCATACGCTTTCAAACTTATAATGGGAGCATAAGAATGTTTTTTTTAATGAAAGCTGGCATTTTCAGGGAGCCATTGAGGAACTCTGCTGCTCTTTAGGAAGAGCTGCCTTAAAAATGGTATCTGAAAACATTGACCGAAGTAATGATGCAGGAATCCAAAAGACAGAAAATATGTGTGTCATGTATCAAACATTGGGAAAAGGGAAGAGTTTTCTCATTCTTGTTTTTGGAAACATTTCCATTGATTCTGCCAACTGGATGATGTTCTGATTTTCTGCATCCTATGGCCAGATGTCCTTGATCATTCCAGAATATGTATGTATGTATTCCCATACATACATGCACAATTGCACACAAATACTTGGCCAGCATGGAAATAAAAAGATACCAAACAGAAGTGTGTATAAGGTAGCTTGTATAATATATTACAGTTTTTATTGTAGTAAATACAACTTTCTAGTAGCACTGAATAATTTGGGCTCTTGGAGAAAGTAACAGGTGCTACAACTTCTAGCTGTAGTTATGGAAGTTAAAATGGAAGGTTTCCTTCTCTATAACTAGGATTAAAGTGAATTGCTACAAGAAGAATAGTAAGATAATTAGAAGTTTTATTTGCTCTACTAAGCTTAGTACCTATTAGTCCTTTGGCAAAATGTCTTTATTAGTGAGCAGTTAGTTTGATCTAATGGTTTAAGTCACCAGACTAAAAACAGGAGAACGTGAGTTCTAGTCCTAGCTTAGGCATAACACACAGTTGGGTGACTTTGGGCCAATCACTCTCTCTCAGCCCAACACACCTCACAGGGTTCTATTGTATGCAAAAATTGGAGGAGGAAGAAGTATTAGTATGTTTGCTGGCCTGAATTATAATAAAGGCAGAATGAAAATACAAAATAGAATGCTAAATTTTCTGTTTTCCTATTTCCTTTCATCCTGAGACACCAATCTGCCTATAACTCTCAAAGGGACATTTTGCACTTGTTCCAAAACTTTTGACAGTGTCTCTGGAACAGAAGCCTACCTTAAGCTTCTAAACTTAGTAGAAGTCCATTTTGACTAAACGGAAGTTGTTTTGACATTGAGATCTGGACTCAGAGAAACTAAAGTTTACCAGGCAAAGATACAAAGGTCTTGTGAGATAAAGAGCCAAATTTAGTGGTTTAGCTGCTAAAATACAGTGCCTCAGAGAGGCCTAAGAATAGATTTAGAAACTAGCTCTTTGTGATAATGCTTTAATTGAAATTATTGTCAGTGATAGCTGACAGCTACTTTTTCAGAGTTTAAAACTGCTTTAAGATGAAGGACATTTCCACCGTAATTTTAACTAGATTATTTTAGATAATATTCTGATTGCTTTAGCTAGCATAGTGCTTTGGTGATTAAGAAAATATGTATTCAGAACTCCTCATATGAGAATAACATTTATTAATACAATAAAAGGATGCATAGGTTATGAACTGTGGATATAATGGATGATATAGTGTTAGTTTGCAAATAAATCCCATCAGAATTTCTGCTGTCTCCAAGGTTTTTGCTTTAACAGCCTTTCACAGTGTCATAGATAATCTAAATCACTTTCTTCAGATTGATATTGGAATCCATGTTCCACAAGTTGCAGTTTATCTGATCAATGCTAATGGAGTTTCCTGGAACTTGTAATTCAACAAATCTAAAAGCAACAATGTTGTTTGAAATTAATTTATTAAAAAAATGTTAGGGTGATGCTCACAAATAATGTATGGAAGCAATATGACAAGGCTTCTCATTAACCTGTCCCATGGACCATGAATTTACTGCTTAATGGGATGGAGTGTTGCACAAGGACAAGTATTTGTTCAAGGAAGTGTGACATAATGTGGAGAACAAGCACATCGCTGCTTTTGATATAGTTCTGATGTTGCAATTCATTGTGTGTGCAATTCATTTATTTATTCTGAAAGCATACATCCCATTTTTTTCTATTAAAAATTGACGGCTGCCTTTGATAATCCTAGCAACAAATGTTTGCAATAAATGGTGCACAGGCTGCACATGAAATGCACATTACTATTACTCTAAAGCAGGGATTCGTGATGACACGTCATCATGTGATGTATCAACTTTTCCCCCCTTAGCTAAACGGAGGATGGTCGTGGGCGTGGCCAGTGCATGCTGCATCTGGCCTGGGGGTCGCGAGTTTGACACCCCTGCTTTAAAGTGAAACTGAGTCTTGTAGTATAGGCAAATGTAACAACTCTTGAAGACTACATCATGAGCATCCACCCTTTACCCTATTCCCCCAAAAGTTGAATATGTTTGTGTTTATATGTTCTTTTTCTTTTTAGATGTGTGCTGGTTGTTTTTAGCAACAGGACTTCACCATCACCTTTTTTTTCATAAATATTACAATTCTCTTTGAATTGAATTGAATTGAATCTTTGAATAATTTGTCATTAAAGACCTATGTTCTAGAATAAGAACATGAGAGACATAAATAACTTGCCCATACTATGGAAACCAATGGGCCTCATGTCAGACTTCCCTAAAGTTTTTGGATAAGATCTAGAATCTTTCTGCAAGAGATCTGCTAATGAGTACAGTTGTTTATTTTATCTTGGAAAGAACATTTTATAGAGAGTGGAAAAGAAACTTGATATGGTTAAAGAACTGCAATTATTTATAGTGATTCATTTGATCTAGGAGGCTGAGTAACAAGATAAATAAGTCTGATCTTGGAAATTGGTATATTAGGTCGTCTCTTCTTTTTCACTGGCAAATCTGGCATCTAGATATTTTGCAGTTAAAAACTATAATGGTGGAAATCTGAGAAAGCTATCTAGGTCCAAATATAACAAATAATACCAGTGTTGGATAAAGGAAAACAGTTATAATACCTAATACAGACAAGGCAAATGGTCCCTTTTTTGCCATTGTGAAGAGAAAGAGAACTATAAAATGAATACATAAATAAAAGCCCTTTTTCCAGTTTCTTTCAGCTATTAGCACTTGATATAGCTTGCTGCCTATCATTAAGTTTTGTTCTCTCGCAAAGATTAGATGTCTCCACAAAAAGTTGTGTCCTACCTAGAATGACACAGAAAAGAATTCCTATGGGTGAGCTCTAATTGTGGTGACCCCAAAACAACAACATGGAAGAGTGATCCTTTAGGGCTTTCTCCTGGGATTTCATCACCCTTTGCCAGAGTAGGCCCGACTCTGGAATTTTCCGCTGGTCTCCCATCCGAACACATAGCGAAACTTCAAATCATCCAAGGACAGCTAGTTGTAGGAAAAGAGATTAATTTATGAGCTAAACTCTCTTTAGCACCAAAGGAGGAAAATCCTCACCCAGGAGGCAACAGAAAAGAAAATTTGATGCCTTGTTTAATTCTGCTCATAACAACCTCCCCTTCTCCTCATTGTTGCTATAGTCAACTTCATTGTGTAAATGACTCCCATATTTCTGTACATAGATGCAAGACTTTGTATGGGCACGTATAATGAAATATGGAACTCATTTGTACAGAATATAATCGGTTAAAAGAAAACATAAATGTATTAGAAAGATATACATCCTTGAACAATATTTGCATTAGAAAAGTGTATATATAATTGCAATTGTTTAATAATGGATGTATCACGATCACTATCATTTTTATGTTTTGCTCTTTTGTTGCTTCTTTTTGCTATTAATTAGAAAACAACAGAAATAAGTAAACTTCATAATAACCCCCGTCCCCAAGTCCCAATATATCAGGAGACTAAATCACAAACACTGGAGGATAGTGCAGAATCCTCAAACTCCATTCCCCACCCTCCACTCTTGAAGATGGTCTTTACCTTATTGGATTAGCTTACAGGACTATCATAATCTCTCACTCACCATCCTGCTTTTTTGCAATAAGAACATTACACTAATAGATTTTCTCCACAGGCATTGGAATAGAACCCTTTGCATGTTAGAAATTCAGAAAAAAAAACACCATTGGCTTTGTTTTTAAAGGTTCAAGCTAAAAAGATGAACTCTTCTGTCTTTGACTTGGCTAGGCACATTACTGAGTTATGACAGAAACACCAAGCTGTGGATCTTTGAATTGTTTTGCAGGGAAAAGCAATTTGTTCCCACCAGGAAGATTAAAACCCTTCTTTAGACCAGCTCTGTGTGAATCATTGCTAGGACTCCTCACTCAGGAGCTAAAGACATTGAAAAGCTTCCAAAATCACCAGAAGATTGATTATATGTTTTCTTTTATATTCCTACAGGCTAGCTCTTTTTAAAAATTAAAAGAGGGACATTTGGGATTTATGGCTTATTAGGAGTGAGAGGGAAGTACCCATTGCCCATGTCCCTCCACCATAGATGCTCATGCTCTATTTCCCCCCCCCCTAAACAAACCACATCGTTATGCATAAAACTAAAGCTGTAATTTTGGGCTCATAGCAATAAGACAGTTCATACTGTGACAAGCAATGCAGAAATGATGTTCATATACAAAGCATCCTGCTGTTTTGAGATAAATTTCTGTAGCTATTCCTTTCTTTTCCTCTGCTTTCTTTCTGTGTCCTTCTCTCATGTACTTAGACATTATGGAGAAGAATGGACAATGGAGGAGCTCTCTCTCTCTCTCTTTTGTTCTGTGTGTGTGTGTGTGTGATGGAATTTTTAAACAATGCTGCCATCTGGTGGTTCAAATGTATTACCAACGTATTCTCTTACATGTCTACTCTTTTTGAGAATGTAAATACAGGTACTCCTCAACATACGAACACAGTTGAGTCCAAAATGTATGTTGCTAAGTGAGAAATTTGTTAAGGGAGTTTTGCCCCATTTTACGACTTTTTAAAATCACATTTGTTGTTAAATGCAATTAACTGCAGTTGTTAGGTTAGTAACCCAGTTGTTCAGTGAATCTGGCTTCCCCATTGACTTTGTTTGTTAGAAGGTTGCCAAAGGGGATCCCCTGATCCAGGGACACTCTAACCGTCATAAGTATGAACTAGTTGTCAAGCATCTGAATGTAAATCACATGACCATGGGGATGCTGCAATGGTCACAAATGTGAAAAATGGTCACAAATCACTTTGTTCAGTGCCGTTGTAATGTCGAACGGTCACTCAGTGAGCCGTTGTAACTCGAGGACTACCTGTATTACAGTTTTGAAGATTCACAATGTGGTAATCATATTCTCCATCCCCTCTTGGTGTTTTTTTTCCCAGGAGAATTGATCAACCTGGCTATGTACTGTGAGAGAATAAGAAGGAAATTCTGGCCGGAGTGGCATCACGATGAAGACAACACGCTGTATGAATCAGAAGAAAGCAGCGAAGCAAGCAAAAGTCACCCACTGCTGGACTTCAGTTTTTATTCAAGGACAGAAACATTTGATGATGAAGGACCTGAAAACAGTTTTTCCCGAACGCCTGATACTGATTACACAGGGCACTCCCTCTTTGATTCTGACGTGGATATGGATGACTGCACAGATCATGAACCATGCAAGTGATGTGTCTGAAATACCAAGCGCCATTTTGTGTCAGAAGCATCTATACTTCTTGGGACTCAGGCAAACTGAACCCTTGTTGGTTGGGAAGAGACCCTTACATGCAACGCTATCGTCATATGTTCTTTGGATTATTTCACCTGTTTGCCATCTTAGAAAAGAGTTCCCCTGGATCCTAGGCAAGCCAGTTTTAATAACGATCACTAGGGAATTGAAAAGATGACAAAGAAGGGAATGGGGGTGGGAATGAGGATTCACATTAAAAGATAAATGCTCAGAACTTCCCAGAATGATGTAGAGAAGCCAAGGGTCAAGAAAACCTCATTTGGATGTTCTAACCTCCTCTTCACTGGACTTCCTGTCCATCCGTCCCACCCCCACCCCCCCACAGGATACGTTACGGTGAACTGAGTGCAATGAGGAAATGGTAACATGCTTCCATTTTGGGTGTGCCAGGTGACCCCTTGCACAGGTGATAAAACAGGTTCTTCGAATATGTGGTCTCAAAGACATGTTTCACAAAAGAAAAAAAAAGTAACATTTTTGCATTGAAATCAATCATTTATTGGTCCTCTCCGATAAAATGTAATTTTTTTTATTTTTAATGTATTTTGATAGCCTTGCATTTTTAAAGGAGAAAATGCATCCTCCTTGGTTTGTTCCTTTGTGTCAATTCTGCTGCCGTAATTATTCAAACTAGAATACAATAATTATACCAAAAATATTGCAAGGTCATGTTATATGAGGGTGAAGAATTGGTTGGGCATATTGAAGCAGACTTGATTCTTGTTGGCCACCAGAACACAGAAGCAGACAGTTTTTACCCAAGAGAAGTTGCCAACTTTTAGTTTCTTTTGTTGAGATGTATGATTGAATTCATTTATTTCTGCCTTGGAGTTATGCCCTGCCTTTCCACTTACACATGGAGCCTCTTACTTAGTAAGATCTTGCAATAGACTGCATCTTCCCACTGATAGGATTCCAGTCTATGAATGTCTTTTCATGCAACATCTATTGATTATAATTATAGCAAGATTTTTGTTTGGGGCCAGTCAGGTTTGGCTAGATGCATATTGTAAACATCTACTATATATTGGGATGCAGTATAACAATTGTATATGTAAAATACAAGTAGTTCTCGACTTGCTACAGTTCGTTTAGTGCCCCTTCAATGTTACGATGACATTGAAAAAAGTGGCTTATGACTGTTTTTTGCACTTGTGACTGTTGCAGCATCCCCTTGGTCTTGTGATCAAAATTCAGTTGTTTGGCAATGTGACTCAAGTTTATGACTGTTGCGGTGTCCTGCGGTCATGTTGCAACCTTCTGTCAAGGAAATTAAATGGGGAAGCCAGATTCAACTGGCAACCCTGTTACTAACTTAACAGCTGCAACTGATTCACTTAACAAATGGGCAAAATTCATTTAATAAATGTCTCACTTAGTAACAGAAGTTTTGGGCTCAATTGTGGTCGTAAGTCGAAGACTGCCTGTATTTTGTTTTTAGTTCTTTTGTCCACCGTGTAGGCAAATTTCTAAAACATTTTCAAAAACTATCCGTGTTACTACAGTATATAACTATGCAGGGTTTAATTTTGGGAAAAGGAAATGCTGCTAAGAGGTATAGAGTCTGCTCCTTGGGTTGATATCTGGTAGATGTGTTACAGTTATTTAAGGGAAATCATATTTGTTTAACTGTAGGATCCTATTTATTATGCTTCTTATTGCAAAGCACATGCCTTTGTTTTGTGGAGATTGATTCTGGAGTTTACTTGATTATATTGATATTCCTACTCTATTTTTTGAACCCAAAACAGTTTTTAAGAGGCTTTAGTATCTGTTAAGCTTTACTGTAGAATTTTCCCCTCCCCTCATTTGTCCTAAAATGAGCCTTTCATCAATCATAGATGCTGTCACTTTCCCCCCCTTCCACTTAGTGGATTTTGTTTGTTATGTCACCTATGTACCTGTTGCATGCAGTCCTGAGATCAGTGCTTATTTATTTATTTTTATCCTAATCCTAATAGATTCTGGATGGGGCGCAACAAGATCAAGTGCAAAAGATAAATGCAAAAATAAAAGCTCAGTTGTTAAAAAAAATAAAAGCTGTTAAAATAATACCGTTCAAAATCAATAATAACCATCATAGTTTCCCTTAGACTAATCTAATCAACTGGCTCAGTGCATGCTGCAATTAAACTATTTTAGCCTGTTTTACTAAATGCCAGCAGTTTTGGGTGGAAAGAGGTTCCTGGTCTGTGCCCATGTACTTATGGAGGAGGGGATCTACATCAGATCCACTCTTGGTGATTGGACTGCATAGGCAGGTTCAATTCTAATTAAGCATTGTCTTCAAAAGCCCAGAGCTCAAAACTGAAGAACTTTTCAGGGAACAGTATTTTGAAGTGAGCTTGAAACCCTTCTGGCAACCTGTATAGTGACTTCCCATCAGGAGCCCAGCTGCTGCATTTGTACCAGCTGTAACTAATGTAGAAAATATAGAGCATGTCTCTATTGTGTGGATTGCTACAATTCTCCTGCCATCATGTGGTGATCAAAGCATGGATTACCATTACCAGGCATCTTGGCCTAAGTAGAGTCACAGTAGGCTTGTCCAGATGAAGCTGTGCAAAGAGTACTCTGACCACAGTTATTTGCTATGTAAATAGAAGTTGAAGAGTCTAAGTGAAACCCCGACCCAGATCCTCACAGTCTCCAGGATCTAGTTCAAGACCTTTAGTACTGACGACACTTCACTCCACCCCCCACAAATGCTGATTGACCTCCTCTTTCATTTCCACCCCATCAGGAGATGTCAAAGAAAATAGGGAAAGTCATGGAGTCCTGAAGAACCTTTATTGGAGTTCCTGGAGCTTGAGTGCAGGCCCTGATTGTTGAAAATGCCCACTGATGTGGGAGTGGGCAGAACCATCATAAAATAGTGTCCCCAGTTCCTGCAAGTGGTCCAGAAGAACAGTATGGTTGATGGTACTGAATACCACTGAAGAGTCTAATAGGCACAAGAGGGACACACTCCCCCATTTAGTTGCAAACAAAAGTAATTGACAAAGCATGCAGTGCCATTTCTGATTCATTAAGCCATCGGTTGAATCCATGAATAGTCCATATCTCTTTCATAGTATAGGTTGTGAATAATAGCTGATCTTAGAAAACTATAGAGATTAGGTTGCTTCTGTTAGATTTCAAAATTTGGAATAACAATAACGTGCCTATCTCTGGTCCTTGAGAAGGACTTGATGGGGGGATAAAATTGCCAAATCCAGTCTAAACTTCTGGCTGACTGTGTGACCAACCCTAATAAGAGTGCAGCATTCTGGAATCTTCAGTGAAGTTAACAAGGCATCTTTCTGTCTCACCTTCCTTCTCTTTTTTGCTCGTTTCACATATACCCAAAAGAACTGAAAGGTTGACCATTGTACTGAATCCCTTGTGCCTTGTCGATGGTCTTATTTGGAGATGGCTCCAATTGAAGCCTTAAGTTTTGTGAAATAAGGAATCTTATTTCTTTCCCCTGAAATACTGTTGCATTGCAAGGGCCATGTAGCCTTTGATGTGCAGATTAATATCTTTATTTTACAAATATCCTTCTCTTTAATAAAATGACACTATTTCCAGAAAGCGTTCCAATTCATATAAACATATCTGAATGAATACACTGTTATGGCCCGTCAGCGGCCAACAGAGCTGTTGGTAAACTCTGACAGTGAGGAACAACATGAGCTTGTCTAGGAGTCTAGGGACGGTTCTGATGAATGTTCAGAGACAGAGCTTGGACCAGGGATTCCTGTCAGTCATCAGCTGCCTTCCGAGTCGGAGAGCAGTGAAGAGGAACAGGTGGAAACTGTCCCTGATGTGTGCATGCGCAGAGCTGCTAGGAGACAAGAGCCTCTCTGGAATCAGGGCTGGTTAGGAAGGCATGGCACAGGTGGCTGGTGATTGGCCCCTTCCAGAGAGGTCAAAAAGAGGAGTGAAGGAGAGGGGAATTTGCAGAGAACAATTTGTTCATAGTGCTTCGGAAAAGCTCTGTTCCTGCATTTGTGGCTGCAAGAGGAATTGTGAGTCATTCTCTGGCCTTGTGCCAAGCCTGATAGGAGTCTGGGCTATCAGCCAGGTTTTGGTTTATAAAATAAATAGTTTTTAATGGATAGCCGAGTCTGCTCTCTTGTCTTGAGAGGCCTAGGACAGAACATATACAGATGAATAAATATAATACATGACACTGACCTAATCCAAAGAAAATTCTATACTGAATTAAATCTAACAGGCTCATGAAAAAAAAATCCAACTTATTGAAAAGATAGCAGAAATGAAATCATGTAACCCACTGAGATGAAATGTAGTTTGTTTCATTTTGGCTTGGCATAGTACATTAATTCATTGGGTTGTAAATCTTGGTATACTGTAAAATTTAGATGTATGGTTCTTGAATGTTCTTTAAATAAATGGTCATAAGTTGAGGACTACTGTAATCAAGACAAGGCTTAGCTTAGTTATGAACCCAGCTTTTAGAGTATCTGGACTGTGAATTACTTTTGTCAAATCAGGCAAGAGCTCTGGATCAGATTTGTATGTCAGAGAGGTTTAACTTAGAGATGAAAGAGTTTGAATTACTCAATTGCTAAGCAATCTATTGCTTTGTATAAGACTATCAGTACGTTGAATTGTGTGTGGTTATGGACCGGAAACTGATATAGCCATTTCAAATTTGATTTCCTTTGCTTGTCAGCCATGGATCAGCCTGGTCATCTGTTTGATTACAGAACAGAATGCCATCTTCTGTTCTCACTAGTCAATTTATCACTTCTAAGATATGGCGTTCATTAAAGCAAGCATAAGGCAATCCTTTCCTCTAGCTTCCTGCCATCCTGCTGTGGTAAATTTGCTGTTCTGCATTAGTTTAGTACACATTGGGTTCCTTTATTTAAACAACAGCATCTTTTGGGTGCTGAAGTGTGCCTTCCTATTGCAGTAGTGTGCCTTCCTATTGCAGTATGCCCTATAAAGTTTTCCCAAGATCTGCTTTGGAAGGTCTTTTGAAGATTTGACTTTTTGTTCAGGGTGACTCTTGAGCCACATGGGCATATTTCTTGTTTTCTGGTTTGCTAATTTTTGTTCCTTTTGTCCTTATTGTTATTTTGCTATTTTTCTATATTTATTTTCTCTATTTATATGGGAGTGAGGCAGTGAATAAATAAAATTAACAGCAACCAAGTTTAAAAAAAAACGTAGAGCATAGTAGAAAAGGCATTTGGGTGTAGAAGATCAAAATCTACCAGCATTCCTGGTCTACTTTAGGGAAAAGGAAGAAACTGAATACTATATCTCAAAATAGGATAATTTATTTATTTATTTATTTATTTGGATTTATAAACTGCCCCTCTCCCGAGAAGGGACTCGGGGCGGTGTACAACCATCTAAAAGGAAACAATGAATAAATAACAATTAAGACCAATTAAAAGAATTAAATTGAGTGGATAATTAAAATATGAAAAATTATTATTTCAATTTAATTATTATTTAAAATCTGGTGAAATGCCTTTTCATATTTTCTCAGTGCTAAGAGAATGAGAGACAAATAACGCAGCAAAGCAGAAGTAAGCTTTCTTGTGCAAGCCAGAAACACAGGCCTCTGACAATTGGGAGCATCTTTAAAATATAGGTGACTATTGGATAGGGTAGTTGAAATACGATGAGGCAGCATACAGTATTCCCTTTTCTTTTGAGTTGTGACAAGTAGGTATGGAGAAGTGTTTTTGCTGTTTTGATGAAACTTCATTTGGTATAGTTCTGGAAGGGCCTGGAAGGTTTTTTAAGAGGAGATGGGGTTGCTTATAATCAGACTGTAAGCTATTTAAGACTTCAAAGCAATGGTGGAATTCAAATTTTTTTTACTACCGATTCTGTGGGCATGGCTTGGTGTATGTGGCTGGGGTGTGTGTGTCATGTGACTGGGTGGGCAGTTTCTGTAAGCAGGGCAATAAAGATTAGGCTAGAAACA
>JAEANM010005092.1:2434-20014 GCA_017656035.1 Myanophis thanlyinensis
CCCCCCCATTTTTCTCTTATTAGATTGTATACAGATTTAATTTTTAATTTCTCTATGAAAAGAAAATTTCTGGATTATTAAAAGAAAGATTTAAAATTACTAAAATAACATACATTTAAAAAATACTGTAAGTCTTTTTCAGAGGCAGCTTGAAAATCCTTCTTTATTTATATAAGGGATGGAAGCCTGTGGGTCGTAGAAAGCCCCCAATCTTTTTGTGTGTGTGTGTTTTCTAAAAAGTGTTGCAGTGTAAATGAAAGATGTACAAGCAAGCCAGGGTAAAATATCTTTACATTCAGAAAACAGCTGCCAGTCTGAGTGGACAATATGGAGTCAACTGGACAAATACTTTGAAGTGATGTAAGGAGGCTTCCTATAATGTCGGAAATCAAAAAATTAAAACCAGATTTGTACAAATTAATTCCATATCTACCAGATTTCACCTCTGCACAATAAACTCTAACAAAACAGCAAGGCATGCTCATAGACAGGAATTCTTCTGTTCACCTTGCCTTCTTCGGGGAAAACTTTCTTCCTCCAGTGAGACATAGCTACATATTAGGACAATACATTGATCATCTTTTAGATAGTGGTGAATTCTTTAATAGAAAGTGAGTTATGGTTAGTCACAGAGTAAATGTAGTCTGAGATATTATGAGAGATACATGTTTTTAAGAATTGAAAATTTGTGCACAGAATATGCTCTTTTCCTTCTTTCAAACAGAAACTATTAAATGAATGTGACAAATATTCAGATGTTGCTCATATTTTTCTTTTAGGTGATGGGTTTTGGTCTGTACCTGATGGATGGAAATGTCAGTAATATTTACAAACTAGATGCCAAGAAGAGAATCAACCTCAGCAAAATTGATAAATTTTTCAAGGTCAGTGTCTAGCTTGGCTCCGGTTCATGATTATTTGCAGAGGAACCTTGAGACCATCTATACTGTCTAGAAATAAAGCAAACACAAGAAGATTTGACATGCTAGAACCAAAGGTGTGATTGAATTGCAAACATAACAATATTTTACTGCTGCACAATTGAAAATTAAGCAATTAGGGGGTTTTATTCTCTGTGTTCTAACAGCATGCTAATATTTCTGCAAAAAATTAAAACCAGATTTGTACAAATTAATTCCATCTCTACCAGATTTCACCTCTGCACAATAAATTCTTAACAAAACAGCAAGGCATGCATCATAGACAGGAATTCTTCTGTTCACCTTGCCTTCTTCGGGGAAAACTTTCTTCCTCCAGTGAGACATAGCTACATATTAGGACAATACATTGATCATCTTTTAGATAGTGGTGAATTCTTTAATAGAAAGTGAGTTACTGTGCACAAACTTTTCCATTCAGATACTTTTGTTTTTAATTTTATTTTTTTAAATTAAATACAGGAGAAAAGAATGTGCAAAATTATAACGGGAACTAAAATAAAAAAAATAAAAACATACAGGGCATGCATATTTATAGAGATGCATACATATGCATACATACAGCCATATGGAAGCTATGGCTTCCATTCAGGTACTTTCTGAGTAAAATTAGTAAAATTAGATAAAGGAGAGAAGAAAGAAAGTTCTTACAGAATTCACTGTAATGGCTGATAATAAAACACATAATCTGGTTGGTTCTTTCTTCTGATATATTCCCCTCTGTCTTCTCTTTTTTAAAAAAAATAATCAGTTGTGCACTATTCTCAGCCCAGTACAAACTTTTTAAAACATTGTAATGCTGACTTTGGCTCATCTCAGAAAGTTAAGACGGGCTGGACCTGCTGGGAGGTCATGCTATCCTTTCTGTTTTTATAGTGTAACAGTGGAAGCTATCCAAAAATGCCAAGGCTGTAGAAGAGACTAGATTTGAGAACTTCTTCTTTTTTTAAGTATTCCAGAAGAATATAGCTCTGAACAGATGCCAAGGAAATCACCAGTGAGGCCATCAGAAGTTAAACTCAACTGGAGGGAAACTTTATTATCATTTTCAGTTTATTTTACAAAGTCATTTAAAAACTGAACTGCATAAAAGTGTTCCTATTGTTTCACCCTTGCTTGATTTAGCTCTTAACAACCAGATCAAGCAATAGTTGCAGTGGTTTTAGGTAGATTTGTATAAATAGTACTACCTGCTGATCTCAAAAATGTCCAGCCTAGAATTTGCTATACGGTTTTGTCACAAATGCTTCCCATATGTGGGCCGCTTAGAAGAGTAGGACCTGCATGTGATAGAAATTTCAACTCATCTTAAAAAGTATGGCTACTCAACTGTAGAAGTAGGTACCAGTCATGTGTACCTCCTGTATAAGTGTGAAAAAAAATGTCTGGCCATTTAGCCTGCTTCTTTCTTTTATACTTTTTCATGCTGTGGTGCATTTTAAATAGAGGATGTAGCATCTCTCCTGCTGAAAAATTGTGGTGAAGTGAAAGGTGAATTGAGAATTAAAGTTCACAATTATCTACAGTTATTTGCAGAAGTTTCAAAAGTTTCGAAATAGCAACTGCTGTATATAAGCAGCCAAACACATTTCTTATTATCAGGGCAACAGATTGTTGCTGTAAATTTTCAGGTGCCCTCTTCAGTGGCTCATTTTATAGCAGTTCAGTCTGCAGCATTACTTATTCTTGCAAGTTGATTAAAATGAGTACTTTCCATTGTTAAGTGTAACTTGAAAACTACATGGTGGCTACAGTACATCACCTCTTATAATTAGTAACATTCTACCTACTGCTGTTCAAACATAACAATATGTGTTTCATTTAGCAAATGAAGGAAACATGAATATGGTGAATATATCATCCATTACCGGTCTAGTCTCAGCAAGGTTGACTGCTAAAGGATCTTGATTAATTAAAAAGCAGATTTTAAATTAAGGTATTTGTATCCTTGTTCAACTTCATCATTCCTTGAAGTTATTTCCTGGTTCCAGAAAGAATTCCACAGTCCACATTTGCATATGCCTGTGAATGTGAGCTGCATGTTAACTGATTTACGTGTTTCATTCTTCTGCTTGCATGCAGATATTAAAGTGATTTCTTGCATTTGTCAAAAATTAATATGGAAATTTCTTCCATACGCTTAATAGCTGGAGTGCAAGAATTTCAAAAGTGAGAAGTACCCAAAATTTAGACTCCTCATTATCACATGAAAGTCCACTGGATTCTTGTACCTGTTTAAAAAATAGTGTTACATCTATGCCAAGCACAGCGTAGATCTATTCTAAAACCTATTAAATATCTGTGTTAGATTTCTATAGTCTTCTATAATTATCTAATAACATCTCCCTATACAGGTAGTCCTTTTAACTCACAGTAAATAGGATTGCGAAACAATGCAATCATAAAGCACAGTCTCCATGCCTAGTTACAACAGCAATTCTGGCAGTCTCAGTTGCCATTGTTAGGCTAATCCCACATGGTTGCAATGGCCCAGGGTCATGTGGTCACCCATTGTAACCTCCTGCCAACCTCCACCCATTGACATTGCTTGTCTGAAGCTGACAGTGAAGGTTGCAAAATGTGAACATACAACCATAGAATGCTGCAATTAATTGCAAGTTGGTTTCCAAGTGCCCAAATCACAATAACTTGATCAGAGAGACTATGAGGACTAGTTAGACATCCCCCTCAACTCTGTTGAAACTTTGAATGGTTGCTGAAGAAGGCGCTATTAAACTAGAACTACCTACAGGTTAAAAAAATTACTTTATTAAAAAAAAATCCCACAGTGAAAGCAATCTTAGCTCTCTGCCTCTTTAAATGTAATGTCTTTATTAAGTGGCTGCTGATTGATCAACTTTGAAGATGTAGTTCATAGTTTGATGATGTACTATATTTCTATTTGGGTAGAGTGAATGATTCAAACAAATCATTGTAATCAAAAACATTCTTTGGAGATGGATGGAAATGAGAAGTCACTTTTTCTATGGAGATTCTCAGTCATCGAAGTCATGGTTGTCCCAAAAGTGCTTTTTCCAAAAGGTGACTGAACTCCCTTTGTTTTTCCTTGAATATGTTAAACTTTTCCTCTAAGAACCTTCTTCAGTCTAGTTGCCTTTTGGAAAAAGCACCTTTGGAGAAATCACTTTGTTGAACAAAATCTGACCATGTCTAATCCAGGAGCACTCCTGGAAGAGTATAGTTTACTTTCAGGGGGGAGAAAAAATTTGTTGCATGAAATTGTTACTCTATTGTTTTTGTCAATAAAAATGGGCATATAATGTCAAATTCTTTTTAAGAAATAAACTTTACTGTCAGCTTTTTCATTAGATGGCAGCAGCAAAGATTCAGATTTTTGCAACCTACAAATGGTAATCCAAGATTATTAATAAATTGGTGTAGTTGCTTCAAGTGAAGTATATTATCATATACTGAAAACTTACCAAGTGTAAATTTTTCTTTCTCGTTAGCCAAAACTATTTTCATTTTTAATTCTCCGAGACTCAATAATAATCTGAGACAATTGAAAAGACTTGGCTTCATATTTAACAAATGAAATATGTGATTCAAGATTTGTCATGAGAGCAGAAATCTCATCTTCCTGTCTGTATAATAAGCTACTGCATGTGTTGAAACTGATGGCTGGGTATGGAAACAGGAAGAAAAACAAGAAGTAAAAGGTGACGATATATTTCCTGGGTAAGGTGATCATATTACGGTAGCCAGGTGAAAGAGAACTTAATGCTCATTTTTACTAATTCTGCTGACGTTCCTTTTTTAGGCAATTATTAAAGCAATAGAAATTCTACCCTCTTGTGCACTTGGCCAGGCAATTTAGAGCCACTGTTTTGTTTTCACATAATAAGAACTACAGGTAATCCTCAATTTACAACAGTTCATTTAGTGACCATTCGAAGTTACAACAGCACTGAAAAAAGTGACTTATGACCGTTTTTGACACAATCATTGCAGCATTCCCATGGTCATGTGATAAAAATTCAGATGTTTGACAACTGACTCATATTTAATGACGGTTGCAGTGTCCCAGGATTATGTGATCGCTCTTTGCAACCTTCTGACAAGCAAAGTCAATGGGGAATCCAGATTCACTTAACATCCGTGTTACCAACTTAACAATTGCAGTGATTCACTTAACAACTGTGATTCACTTAACAACTGTGGCAAGAAGATCATAAAACGGAGCAAAAATTCACTTAACAAATGTCTCACAGCCACAGAAATGTTGGTCTCACTTGTGGTTGTAAGTCAAGGACTACCTGTATTCCTCACACTAGAACCCATGGGACATGGCTGCTTCTCTCGAATGGATACCATTGAGAAGATAAACCTTCTCAATTAGTATTTCTTTTTCAATATATCTACGTACACTTAATGATCCCAGAGTGTTCCATATTGTAAGAAAAAGTGTGGTGTTCGATTAGATCTAGCATTCAGAAATCTTGCAGGGGTAGTTTTCAATAGGACTGATGCCCATGCAAAACGATGATAAATTGCTATCTAAAAATTGTGCTGAGTTGATTTGAATCGTCATCATAATGCATACTTCTCGGCTTCACCATGGAAATCCACAAACAATTTTGCTCCTCCCAATACTGTTAGGAATACTTTTTCAGACTTTTAGCCCCCTCTGGTGGTTAAATGCTCCTTTACTCCATGTGTCACACTCATACCAAAGGAAGCCTCTTTACCTTCTTTAAACCATTTCTTGTTTTTTCTTCCAGCAGCTGCAGGTGGTTCCTTTATTCGGCGATATGCAGATAGAGCTGGCCAGATACATTAAGACCAGTGCTCACTATGAGGAGAACAAATCCAAGTGAGTGCCTGCCATAATGTCTCTTGGCTTTGGTGTGTCTTAGTCTACTCTTCCACTCGTGTGTAAGCTCACTGTGTGACTGCCTTGTGAGCCTGTGTCCGAGTGATTAAGTGACTGAACGTAAGAATGAGTGCTTTGCTAAGGAAGTGTGTCACAATATGATTTCTTATTTTCTCTTTACTATATCTTGAAAGACACTGATTCTACCAATTCTATACAGTTAAATGTACCTTACCTCCTTGAAACAGATCAATTCTCCATTGGTTCTCTAGCCAGTAAGTCCTAAAACTGAAATGGAAAGGAGGGGGGTGTTCCTTGGTGCTCTTTCAGCTTGCTTGTTTACTTGCAGATGTTTCATTACCCAGACTAGATAACATCATCACCCATCAGCCAAAGAAGCCAGTAGCAAACAGATCAACCAAAGAATCTCGAAGACCACCCCCACCAACAAAGACAGGCAAGCCACCAAACTGCACTCCTTACTAGCCTGATGCTGTTGCTTAGTTTGGGTAATGAAATGTTTGCAAGAAAACAAGCAAGCTCAGAGAGCACCAAGGACCCCTCATGTCAACCCCAAGCTTCAAATATTCTCCTTTTATCAGTGAAATGTGAATGTAACTCATGCATGTCTTTTAAATGTTGATTCCTCAAGTACTACCATCTTTGGAATTAAATGTTCTTCAACCTTAATCTCCCTTCCCTGGTATTTTCTGGATCTTAGACATCCCAACATCTCAGGCTATGATCTTGAACTGACTGAGTGCCTAAAAGCCCCTATTGTTTATTTACTAAAGGATCAATTCAAATAACTCTAGAATTGCGCTGAATGTGCAATTAAATCAGATTATTATTTTACCCTTGAAGTGACAGGCCAGATCTTTTGGGACCTTTCTCTGCTTGGCTGCACAGAGATATTACTTTCGGATGACAAATCCAGGGATGCAACTATTGAAGACTTATACCAAGCATAAGACTTGTACTTCTGTCTTACACCAACACTTTTCAAGCTCAATGAACTCTGACTACCATTCAGAATTCCTGCATTTCAAGCATTTTCCCCTTAGGCAGTTTTTGCGCCTAACTTTAAACTTTCTTACTTCTTCCTTGCTATTTCCATCTTAATTTCAGTTTCAAATCTCATCCAGTCCTTTGGGTAGCGAGGGATGCCCTAATATTTGAGATCTGTTTAATCCAAGCAAGGATGATTACCTAAAGATGCTGATTACCTTCCTCAAGCTTTCTCAAGCTTTTTGAATGTTCACCAGTCAAGCTGGTTAAATATCTTTAACTAGTAAATTCTTCATAAAACAGCCATAAAGATGTGTCTTTGGAGATACAGGGAAGCGACTGCTAGAACTGAGTGCAGATCAATAATTTGTACCAATGGTTTCTATGTATGCATGGTGGCCAATATCTGAATGCCTGTGTGGATAAGAAAGTACTGACTGAGATGTATTGATGATAATGGAAAGGAATGTTTGGATTTGTGCAAGTATGTATATGTGAAGTATGCTTACATGGCAGAAAAATGGATATGGGTGTTAATGTATGGGAGTGATGATACACATTGGGAACATATTTGCATATATTAAACTCAGTGTCTGTACTTGTATGTTGACTGTTATTTGTTTGTATGTTTGGCAGCTACGAATGGAGGTATGAATGCTCATCCTGTGAACGTGAATGTGACCGAGTGTGCCTGCTCTGGGTAGTTTTTATCCACAATTTTCAATTGGATAGAAAATCCTCCAGAGCATGAACACATCACTCTATCTGTCCAGAAGCATTCTCAGATTGGGTTTTAGGCAGGACAACAAAGGAAATGTAGCGTAAACTCTAGTTACTTCCAACTGGAATTGTTTTCAGTGGATGAATGTGAATCTTGGGGAGCCTTTTCAGTGGTAGCTTAGAGAGGGGTGGGTTTGTTTGTTTATTTACTTATTTATTTATTACATTTTGATGCTTCCCGTCTCCCCTGGTAAATGAAATCACAATTAAGGGTTCAATTGTGACCACCTGTCTTGACATGGAATCCTAGAAGGCAATGCTGTCCTACTGTATTTCAGGCAGCCTTCCCTGTAGCTATTTCTAGGCCTGAAGGGTAAGTGTTGCAGTTCAATTTATTGCAAGATGTAAATCCAAGATGGATCAACCATACAAAGATCACAAATTTGATGTGATGGATGCCTCCCGGTTGGCAGTGTCAGTTTCCATTTCACTACACAACTTGGTAACTTTATTTTGGGACAACTACCAAGATTTGAACCAAATAAACAGTTTCGGTTTCTCAGATTTAGATCAGAAGGCCGGCAGTCACAAAATTATTGCTAATAAGAGACAATCACTAATTATTGCCCCCCCCAAAAAAAAAGAAATCAGGTTAAAATTGGATTTCATTACTGGAATTCATGGTGCTCATTGGGTGTATATTTATTTCATTTTATGGTATCTGACTAACGGCCTCCATATTAGTGTAAATCTATGTTGTTTCTAACTCATCGTTCTAACCTTTACTTCTATTGCCAAAATAATTTGGATTTTAAACTCAGCCCAATCCATGGAAGTATTTAACAGTGTGTGTTTTTATCCCATTTCTAATCTATCTTACTACATTCCAATAATCAAACTGCGAACTATTACTTCCACTCATCTTTACTTACTAACAATTATTTTCTTATTCAGTTTCTAAGCAGAGCAGTATCGCCTCCTGTGCCTCTTTCTCCTTCCTTGGAGAAGAGATTATGAACACTAACTTGGCTGCACAACAATTGTGGGGGTTTTATGTTCCTGCACATTCATGCCCTTCTTTTCCTTTTCGTCTCCCTAATTCATTTCCATCCTTATGGTGAGATGTAATTAACTGTGTTTTTTTTTCTCGTATGGCCTTTTAATTTTGTGTAATGGAATAGATTATATATGGCAGTTGGGCTAGTACAGCAAAATATCTGATCACCACTGATAACCTGTTGATGATTTCTTTGGGGAACAGTACACTGGAAGGGTAAGAGCAAAGCATTGGATTTCTGAACATCTGGAAATATAATAGGACCTAATCATCATTGTCAACATAATTAAGAGAATTGCATCTACTTTGATATTACCAAGGATATCTAGTCCCAGAAATGAGATTTTAAAATATCCATTCTTTCAAAATAAGCAGCAAATTTTGAATAGCAAAGCTGGCACTTCAGATAACCTGTATCTGACATTTAACTAGAAGTCAGGTTTATTTGCTACATTTAATAATAATTAATAGTCATGTAAAAGAAGAAGAAGTGAATGGCTCAGTTCAAACGTCATGGAAAATCATGTTAAAGATGGGTCATTATTGATGTCATCTTAAATGGAGAAATGGTGAATCTATAAGATTTAGAAATTCTAATTTGAGAACTTTATAAAGCATTTGCTACTTACTATGATTCTTTGTGTTTTCTGAATAGATGAATCATAGCTATAGACCTTGCTCTGGCAGCCAGGAAAAGAAAACAATTTTAAACTATGGTTTGCTCTTATTATTAGGGTTGCCAGGTGTACCAAATCATTTTTGTCCCTTATTTATTTCCTAATTCCATTTTTTTTGCTGATAATGTTCTATATTGACATAGACCTAGAATATTATAAATGTATGTTAAATAGACCCCAATTTTTGAGTGTAGATATCTTTTCCTTATATACTTTTGTTTACAGTATATATAGTTTCTTAATGACCAGTCCTCAAATTCTGTCATGTACTCATTGAATGAATAATTCCGGTTTTTGTCTATGGATTTGCTACTTTTACCACAAACGCAAAATAAGTAAAATAAACATATCAAGTGTAGGATAAATTATGAAATTAAAAAATGTATCTACGCCAACAACTATAGTTTTCAGTTGTCAGTTACTGGGTGATGCACCATATCAAAAGACATTGGACCAAATGAGATATTAGTGGACCAGTGGACCAAAGTTATCTTGAGTAATAACCGTAGATTCAGAAATGAGTGTTAACTTAAAGACATTGATTTTCTGCCCAGATGGACATGTACTCAGAGCAGCATCAGTCCACAGTATAACATCTGTGAGCAGATGGTACAGATACGAGACGATCATATCCGGTTTATTTCTGAACTTGCTCGCTACAGCAACAGTGAGGTAAGCTTCCATGGAGGCATGTGTTGCACAATCCATGTGTAAAAGAATAAATGTTGAGTGTGTCCTATGGACAATTTGTGATTACTCTGATACTGTGATTGATTCTGGTGTTGGAATGCAAATAGCTTGCCTCTTGGAGATTCAGATGGACCGGCTCTCCAGATATTCAGAGTAGAAATATTTTCCTCATTCAGAACTATGTAACTGTTCTTCTGTGTCATAGATATTTTCTGCAGTCCAATTCTTATTTACTGTTTCACATCGAAAAGTACATAATACAATATCCCACGGCCGTGTGCGGTCCTAGAATGACCTGTGTGCTGCCTGCAAATTTTTTCAAACGTTGTCTTTAAATTGTAAGCTTTCAAATTTAGATGGTAGAGAAAAATATTAAAAAGTAATCTTTGTAATTTAACAGATTTATTTTTCAATTAAACTTAAATATTAGTTAAACCAAATCAATTTTAGTCTTTGTCCAGATTCCATCTACTTACTTGAATTGTGGATCCATTATATCATTAAAGAATAAGTATGAACCTCCTTTTGAAAACAGTTACGCATCCCTAGGTGTTCCTAGGCCTCCCAAATTCCAAACTGTAACACACTTTTAGTGCTTTCGGATGATGCACTGTTTCAATCTACTACCTGTGTAACTTGGATATCTGTAGCCTTTCCTATTTCAAACTTTAAAACATATTCACAATTAGTCAGTGGGTAGATGATCGCCTGCACAATAGTGGGCACTATACTACACAATATATTTGCATTTGTGAACTCAAAGGAGAAGTTATCCTCAAATTTCTCTTTTATAGAAGCTAGATATTTACTGTTAGTCACAATATCTCCAAAAGAATTCAATGAAAGTTGCAATAATTAAGAAATTCAGTATTGGTACTTCTGCATTTTTCTCTGAAGATCTTCCTAGTTTGCTTGAACATCCAGGAAATTGGATGAATTTAGATAGTTGAGTGTTATCTTTGAACTACTGTATATTGTTTGGGATATGTAGGTAAAGGACTAGAATATAAAGCTGACCGGAGGAATCGTGTCATTTTGATGTCAGCCATTTGTGTATTTTATCTCAGCAACTTTCCAGCAATTCTGGATTTGTAATCCACCCAGAGTCATTGACTGAGATGGGCAGTTATAGAAATTGAGTAAATAAGTCAATAAATTAGCTTCTCAGTTCTTTCCCTCATTCCCTATCCAACAATTTACTCTTGTTGATGAATGTTTGCAATGTCTTGCTTGGTTAATGAAAATAACAACATGAAGCAACTAAAGGAAATGATTCCCGAGTGAGACAGATGTCTACTCCTTTTCCAGGTTGTAACGGGATCAGGATTGGACAGTCAGAAGTCAGATGAAGAATATAGGGAGCTTTTTGACCTGGCTTTACGGGGACTTCAACTTTTGTCCAAGTGGAGTGCACATGTGATGGAAGTGGTAAGTATTTTTTTCTGATACATTTATATGTTGATTTTTAAGGTAAAGCTGCCTTCAGCATAAGCCAGAGTCTTGAACATGTTTTAGTTTACTTTCCCTCTAAAATTTGCAAAAATCGAACTGTTATTTAAAGATGTGCATGCCTGGAGAAATTACATTATAGGCTGAATTTAGTTTTTTTTTTTTTCAAGAAATCAGTATGTTGGATTTTTCCAACTGGATTTTCTGTGGTTTTTTTTCCCCCTTGAAGTATTCTTGGAAGCTGGTCCATCCCACTGATAAGTTCTGTAACAAAGATTGTCCAGGCACTGCTGAAGAGTATGAGAGAGCTACAAGATACAATTATACCAGTGAGGAAAAGTTTGCTTTTGTGGAGGTAGGTGGCAACATCCCTCATTTTTGCCCAAGGTCAATAGTTTCCTTGACTTGAAGCAATCTTGTGTTGAAATGAAATATTGGAGGATCCAGACCTTGCTGTCTTCAATTTATAACTGTCCTGTTTTCTTTACTGTATTCTTGTATGCATAGAAAATCCACTCAAATCCAGGACTTCCAGGATAATTCTGGAAGAGTGCCTGTGGGATGCTGTCCTGAGATTGCATGTGAATGGGCCTGGTATACTTATAAAAGAGCCACACTGACTATTTTTATTCTATTCAGGTTATTGCTATGATCAAGGGCCTGCAAGTGCTCATGGGTCGCATGGAGAGCGTCTTCAACCAGGCTATCAGGAACACAATCTATGCTGCTCTACAGGACTTTGCTCAGGTGACCCTGAGAGAGCCCCTGAGGCAAGCGGTTAGGAAGAAGAAAAATGTCCTCATCAGGTAGTTTAATCAGATTCCTAGAAGTTTTGTAAATACATGGACACTATTTAATATTTTTTTTCTGCCTGCCTACACCCAGAATTAAATTAGCATACATGTTTCTAAGTGCAGGATTGATTCCATGTATGGCTTACAGAAAATGCCAGCTAAGTCTATAATATTGGCAGTTAAAAGGTAGAAAAGTTGGAAAGTACTTAGACTGCAAGGGTAGAAAACTGGAAGAAGAATAAATAATACCAGGTTAGATGGAACAATAGTGTCAAGCAAGCCATTTTCAAATACACACTGTCCCCAATAATTTGTATTTAGAAAATCAGATAGTATCCACACATGCTGGACATTTGCCAGTAATTGATTCCACAGAGAAGATCTTGCTAGAACATGGATTATAGTTATGTCTCTTATAATCAAGAAGCTTTGGGGTTGTGGTTTTTACTTTTTTCTAGTTTCTATTGGCTGTCATTTAATACTCTATCAGAACATTTTGTTTCTCCTATTCTCCCCTCTGCCACCACTTACGCCAACACACACAATCTGTTTGTCTGTGTGGGTGTGTATAAGATAGATAGATAGATAGATAGATAGATAGAATGTGTGGGAGTAACTGAAGACAATCTTCATTCACCTGCTTTTAGCTTGAATGAATTAGCAACTGAAATTAACCTTTTAATGTGGTATGGATTATTTAACTCTTTTTCAGGACAAAGTAGTAGAGCTTTTCTGGGTATGCTGGATTAATTAGTACTGATGCTAGTATCATTAAATTCAGATTTGTATGATATCTCTAAAGCTTCTTGCAGTACTTATAATTATATTTCTACTTCATATTTAGACTTAGCTATAAACACAGCAGTTTAGCTCAATGATAGATCCACTCTTCATCTTTCCAGTGTTCTTCAGGCAATTAGAAAGACAATCTGTGATTGGGACGGAGGACGTGAACCTCCAAATGATCCCTGTCTGAGAGGGGAGAAAGATCCCAAAGGTGGTTTTGATATCAAAGTCCCACGACGAGCTGTTGGACCTTCAAGCACACAGGTATTGGTTCTTTTATTAAGAAGATGCAGGTTAATTTATCAACCAGATGTTTAGAATAGCTTTTTTATTATACTGTTCAACTGATAAAGTAAATAAAGACTGAGTCTTCCATCCTTCTGAGATCAGTAAAATGAGGACCCAGATTGTTGGGGGCAATATGCTGACTGTAAGCCGCTTAGAGAGGGTTGTAAAGCACTGTAAAGCGGTATGTAAATCTAAGAGCTATTGCTATGGTGGTCATTTAACATCTGCTGCAAAAAATGATTGTAAAGTTGCTGCAAAAAATGATTGTAAAGTTGGTTGGTCACATGGTCCACAGCTTTAAGACTGCCACATCTTATGACCATACCGGGGAATCTCCATTACAATCATAAGTTAAGTATTACTTGTATTCCAATATTTATCCATTGTACATATCAAGGACTTCCTTTCTGCTTTGAAAGAAATTGTTATAACTATAATAGTAGCAAAGCTTCTCTGCTCCAAAATGAATCTGTTTTTCCACTGAGATCAAGGAAGAATGTGCTGTTGAGATGCCAATCTCCAAGATTCCCATCTTCTGAATTCCTTTGGGCAGGCCTACTCAATAGAACACCCTCAGCTGTAGAATAGCTAATGTGGACTCACAACCACTTCTCTTCTCAGTTTCCACGGAATATGACTATGTTCTCAACTTACAACCACAATTGGGACTGGAATTTGAGTCATAAATCATGACAGTTGTAAGTCACGGCACCCATATGACTAGACCTGATTTTACAACCATTTTTATGGGGTCATTAATCGAATCGCATGGTTGTAAGGCTAACCCTTTCTCCTGAATGTACATTTTTTGCTAGAAGCCAATGGAAAACATCAAAAATTAGCAAAAAAGTAGCAAATCATGATCATGTGATTGCAGGATGCTGTAACCAGTCATAAACATAAGCTAGTTGCCAAACACCCAAAATTGGTCATGTGACCAACAGGAGAGCAGTGGGACGTTTTATGATAGCACCTGCCCAAGGCCCTTAACTTGAAGACTACCTGCACTATTATTTATACATGATTATTTATTATTATTTATAAAAGGATTATTCTAATAACAGTCATCAACATGTCTTTTCAGCTTTATATGGTGAGAACCATGCTAGAATCCCTCATTGCAGACAAGAGTGGTTCAAAGAAGACTCTTAGAAGCAGCCTGGATGGACCAATAGTTCTGGCCATTGAAGAATTCCACAAACAATCCTTCTTCTTTACACATCTTCTCAATATAAGTGGTAAGTAGTAACATCAACTCTGAAATAAATAACCTAGACAGAATTTGCTTGCCAAGAATATCCAACTTTGAATCAATGAATTTTCAGTGCATTGTAGTTTATATTAAAGAATTATTAGAACCGGGTGTGAACTTGAAAGCAATTGTAAGCCAAATTGTTCAAATTTTTAAAATAAATTGTGATCTTATTCTTGTAAGAAAACAGTTTAATTTTATATATTTATGTACACAATTTTATCAGTTCAAATATGCTGTTATATTATTTCCAAATAATATTTTATAACATGGTCTTGCTGTATTCACGTACACTGCAATATCTTTTTATATTATATGCATTAAACCTGTCTTGTACTTTATTTTGGGGAAATATTATGTTTTCACTTACGTTTTATATTGGGGAAATATTTTATGTTTTCAGAAGCCCTCCAACAGTGCTGTGATTTGTCCCAACTTTGGTTCCGAGAATTTTTTCTGGAGTTGACCATGGGTCGCCGAATTCAGTTCCCCATTGAGATGTCAATGCCCTGGATTCTAACTGATCACATCCTGGATACCAAAGAACCTTCCATGATGGAGTAAGAATTCCAGGATGATGTGAAATGTATCCGTGGGTGGCTTTGTGATAATACTTGAAGGAATTTGAATTAATTCCAGTTCGGCTTTGCCTTGTGCAAGGAACCAATAATCAGTCTCCCTCTTTCTGTTGCATCTGCCAATCTCTTTTGAAGGAAAATTTATTTTTATTTATTGCATGTGGTCTATCCTCACAAAGAGGAGTGAAGGGCTGAAGTGTTCTTAAATGACAATTTGTTTCAGTGAAATGATTTGTATAAAGCAATCTCTTGTTTTTCCTTTGGATTTTTAAGGATGTAAGGAAAAATTGATGATGGGAAATAATTTATGAGCAGTAAATAGTAGATGGGCACTTGGTTGATAAATGCTAATAGAAATATTGCAAATGAGTGAATTCATGAAAGTTCACAGTAGTGTGCGATTGGCTGGATTCCATTGTAGCAGGCTTAATGAAATACAATTTTATGCATGAAGAATCTTTTTTTATAGAGCTAAAGAAATTGTAAACAAACATTGATTCGTAATGCACAAAATTAAGAAAGATTGCTTTAATATTGTATCAAATTTTATGCAGGTTTTCCCGAAACCAGTGGTTTTAAATTAAATCGCATTTTAAAATTTCTACCATAGTTGAGACAAATGTTTGCATAAACATGTTTGTGCTGACCTATTTCATTAATTGCAGATATGTGCTCTACCCACTGGATCTCTACAACGATAGCGCCTATTATGCTTTGACCAAGTTTAAAAAGCAGTTTCTCTATGATGAAATTGAAGCAGAAGTGAGTTCCCTCTGCATTGTTTGTGTTAATTATCAATATCACAGATTTTATTTACTTTACTTATACATCACTTCAACTTTTATGTCTGTTATTCTAAAGCCCATTTTCTTGTTCTTTTTCTACCAGGTGAACTTGTGTTTTGATCAGTTTGTGTATAAACTGGCAGATCAAATCTTTGCTTACTATAAAGCAATGGCTGGCAGGTATGAAGCTCTGTTGCTTTGGGGAGGGTTTACACCAGCTATTAATGTTCTTCTATATGGATAAACTAGTTCCCGAGCTGAAAAATATATGGTTTGTGTGATAACATTAGAAAAAGTAGATATAACTAGAAATTGATGGAATAAGATTGTTCATTCTCAAACATGATAGCAGTAATTCATGGCAAACCTTTGCATAGTATTGCTTCTTATTGAATGATCAATGCTTCTTCAATATATTAAAAATAAACTGGTTGAATAATATCATTTAAAATCTATTTTATATCAGAGAAACCAATCTCCTTTATTATCAAATGGTAGCAACTTTTAGAATTTTATCTTTCTGCAGATGATTGATATAATTTGGCAATTCACATTGTCTTGATAAATTATTGGTTTTGTTTTCTGCTAATGAGCCAAAGTAGCTGAACAAGTTATTTCAGATATTGGAAATATTTTTTCCACGATCAAAAATTTAAATTTGCAGATTTCTATGATTGTTATTGATGACAATAGTAATAATATTCCTGACTAACCATCTTTTCATACTAACACTGAACACTATGAAAAAAAAGACATAAGGTCTTGTAACTCTGTTCAGAAAAGCATTTAAAATTTGAGAGAAAGCAGGAATTGCTTCTATGTCGGTTTCTACCTTGAGCTTTCGTCTGTCTTATTTTCCATCCTTCATGCAAAAACTTGTTACATAGCTCTTCTTTTCACTGAAGTCTTGAGAATAAATGGTGGTAGTGAAGAGGCAATCAAGTAAAGATTCTTATAAGTATTTTTCATTTGCAGTGTTTTACTGGATAAGCGTTTCCGGGCTGAATGTAAAAATTATGGAGTGATTATCCCTTACCCACCATCCAATCGCTATGAAACGTTGCTCAAACAAAGACATGTCCAGGTACAATTTCCTTTTAGCAAATTCTTTGGTCTTTTTTATGGACTACTATTTAGGACAAATTCACACATTAATTTCCCATGCCAAAGTCTGGGGTAATTACTGTGCATGGCATACACTTCCATGGCTTAGAATGTTTGTAAGTATTTATGTTTTCCAGGTAACTATAGTAGCAAAATGTATGTATGCAAGGGCTTCACCTGTGAATCTCTGTATGGCAGAAGGCATTCTACATAAGATGTATTTTTGGAAAATACAAAAACTACTTTCAATAGGAAGGAAATAGGTAATGGCTAATTCTGTTGGCAGCTTATTTTATAAGTAGTAATATAGTCCAGATGAGAAGAAATCTGGAGAAATGCCTTCAAAGAGACATTGCGGTAATTAACGCACCATAAATGAAGGCAGGGAATTCCTGAGATTTTTCAAATTTGGTTGAACATTAAAGATGTTGCCTTATTGGAAGCTGATACTTTTTGTCCCCTTAGTCTTGCTCAGCATCCTAGGGTTTAATACAGTCCAAAACCTTAAGCACACTACTGTTCTAGCTCTGTACTTGATTTTGGCTAGGGTGACCAACCGTCCTCTTTTGCCTGGACATGTCCTCTTTTTACGTCCTGTCCGGGGCGTCCGGGCGGGTTTT
>JAEANM010005093.1:0-20013 GCA_017656035.1 Myanophis thanlyinensis
CAACATAAGAAAAATTCAGGATACAAAGGCCACCCTGGAACGGATTAATTTCTTATCTTGAGGTACCACTGTATAGCTAAAGGAAGCCAAATATTTTCACAAACTTGCAGCAAGTGAAATTATAAACCCAGAGAACTGACAAACAATTTACAAACTCACCTATACAATCTCTGATATATTTCCCTTGAAATTGTCATTTACAGACTAACTACCAATTCTTAAAACTATCTTCTAAAGGCAAAGATTAAGGAAGTACTTTGCAGATAGGGATGCAGAGGGAGTGACTAAGAACTGGTACTTAGAACTGTTGCATATCCTTGGGCAGCCATTTGATGAGTAAGTAAGCTCACCCATTTTGCAAAAGTAGCAGCAACATGTTGGTATGAAGCATTTGGAAATATTTTATGTTGAACCACAATGTAATTTATTTCATTTGGACATTTTGACTTGGCATATTGTACAAGCCTGACCATGATAGTTGTAAATGATAAATTTACAGATTTTTGTAAAGTATATATCCAACACCTGTGTCTTATTCTGGTTAAAATAAGCAAGATCCAATGATCGAAAATATGGGAGAAAGTGGTAAAAAAAACAAGGACATATGCAAATATTCAGAATCCTAAATAAAATCAATCCTGACTGTTTCTTTGGGAGGGCAGATACTGAAGCTGAAGCTCAAATACTTTGGTCACCAACAGAGAGGAGAGGACTCAATGGAAAAGACCCTGGTGTTGGGTAAGATTGAAGGCAAAATGAGAAGGGGATGGCTGGGAATGAGGTGGTCAGATAGTATCACTGACGCAATGAACATGGATTTGGGCAATCTCCAGGAGACATTTAATGTTCAGTCACACAATGCCCACCTAGAAAGCCACTAAACAGGGCATGAATCAATGACACCTCTTTCTTGTGTTCCTTAGTAAATAGTTTCAGAGGATTACTTATAATGCCAGAAACAAAACATAGCTTAAGATTGTCAGCCTTAAAACTCCAATTTGATCATTCAAATCAATGTCTATTATTTATCTTCTACTAAATTCCACACTAATTTCCTTTAATGGTACAAAAATCATTATAATTATCCGTATTGTTCTAAGTCTTCTGAATTCAGAACAAAAGAGCCTGTGCTTATCCCAAGCGGGAGACAAGGTGGGAACACTTCGTTAGTCTTGAGTGCCATAATATCTACAACCAGTTATTCTTTTCTTAAAATTCCTCCAAGCCTTTTATATTTGAAGAAATGTTTGTCAATAAAACATTTTTGCTGTAAATAGCTGAAGCTAATTGAAGACAGGAGACCGTGGAGGTGAAGAAAAATTGGTTAAACAATGTTCAGGTATTACAATCTGCTTACAAGAAAATTACTACTTGCCTGCTGAATAAGTTCGTTGCTATACTATAGTAGTTACAATGAGATGTTCTGCTTTATTGTGCCTTCTTTTTGAGCCAAGCTATTAATTGTAAGATGTCTACTGTGAAATACAAAACATTCCAGGTCTAATGGGTACCTAAGCTTGTCAATGCCCAAACTATTGCTTATTGAACTTTTCAGGCAGAGAAATACCTTTTTCCTGTTATTTATTAAGAAAATGTGTATAGTCAGTCACCGGGATATGAATTATAGACTACCTCCACGATGGTATACCCTAGGCAACTTTCTGTTTTAACACAGAGGCTAAAAGTCTATACATATGATAACCCAACTGGATATTATATCCTTCGCAGTCAAAAACTAGAGAAGCAGAACTTAAACTACAATCCATGACCTCTGTAGATGCCATACGCTAAATAAATATAATCATCCAACTGATTCACTCATTCAGGGTGGTTACCAGTAGTTCTTGACTTACAACAGTCTATTTAGTGACTTTTCAAAGTTACAATGGCACTGGAAAAAGCGATCTATGATTGTTTTTCACATTATCGTTGCAGCAATTCCATAATCACATGACAAAAATCCACACTTGGTAATTGACTTATATTTATGACAAGTGCAGTGTCATGTGATTCTCTTCTGTGACCTTCAGATAAGCAAAGTCAATAGGGAAACCAAATTCAATTAACAACCATGTATGTAACTAACTTAGCAACTGCAGTGCTTCACTTAACTGTGGCAAGAAAGGTCGTAAAATGAAACAAAATTCACTCAACAAATATCTCATTTAGCAACAGAAATGTTGTGGTCCTAAGAGATCCCAGAAATGTTGTTGTCCTAAGTCAAGGTCTACTTGTATTCATAATCTGGAACTGAAGTAAATCAATTGCTACTTGCTTGTTAAGGTTTACTTTTCCTTGTTTAATTATTAATGTAAGTAGACGTTAAGCAAATTACACTCTGGAAGCTTCCCAGAATTTTATTAAAATTTTTGAATTCAAAATTCTTCATCTTTGGATTTTAGACAGGCAGTTCCACACTCATTGGAAATGTTCCACATTTATGCATAAAATACTATCCAGCACCCTTCCCCCCCAAACAAAATCAATGTCCAACAGAAGAAAAGCAGATGTGTCAGAACATTGGGTGCAGACAATCTGCAGTGTCTTCTTTGATATTTCTGAAACATTTAAACTTGCACATGGAATTGTTTCTATTATTGTTATTCTGATTGGGTAGGTTTATACATCACACTGAGTTTTGTTTTAATTATAACACTGTACCAGAATCAAATAAATCATAGTTTGTAGAATAAACCAATGAGAGTTGAGACATACCACACATAAATAAGAATCAAACTGACTACTGTGGATTTGTGCTGTATGAATCCTACATTTAGGTTTGGATCCTCAAAACATTTGTTTCTAAACAGCCTCGCTGAGGTCAACCACAGGGACAAAGTGATCTGATGCTAATGAAAGTTGTGTAACAAGTTTCAATTATTCTCGGCAAATGCATTTTTCATAATTACTTCACAGTACTGCTGGAGAATGCTTCAAAACAAATAGTTCAGACAACTAGTTCAGACACTGGCTAATACAAAAAAGCTTTCCTACTTTCATAAATGTAGCATATACCTTTTGCAATCAATTATTTTTTTCTGTAGCCCAAAGGCACTTATACTATAAATCTAACACAACAAAATTATGTGATTTTCCCAAAAACATGTCCTGTAGAAAAGAAAGTATTATTTAAAATATATATATATTCTCAAACCTACACAGGAAAAGACCCGAACAGACCTAGACCTGCATACCTAAACCCGTGAAAATCTACGAAAACAAATGTGTGTGTGTGTGTGTGTTCAGGTCTATGTTTATTCGGGTCTTTTCCCATGTAAGTTTGAGAATCTCTTCGCAACGTTTCGGCGAGATGCCACTCGCCATCTTCAGGCTGGTGCCTTCTGCTTCATGCCAGTGCAAGCAGTTAACTTTTTGCAAGAACTTCTTGCGCTGGCATGAAGCAGAAGGCACCAGCCTGAAGATGGCGAGTGGGACCGACCCGAACACACCTAGATCTGCATATATGAGTTTATTTCCTCATATTCAAATTGATATCCAAATTTGTTTTTTTCTGTAGTCAGTTACCACACAGGTCATATAGTTGAACCCTCTTTCAGTTCAGTTTCCACTAGCACAGAGAATAATCTGGTCTGGTTGATTGTAGACCAAACATTAATAGTTACCTTTTGGAGAAACATGAAATCCAATTGATTTCCAATTGGAAGTTCTAGAGATTTATCAGTAACATCTAGTGCCCAAGTCTTGGTCTTGGTATGGACACCAAGTGTCCAGGATGTACAGGATGCTTCCTTGTTCAGCTGATCAGATTCTATAACAGTGGTGGCGAGCCTATGGCACACATATAAGAGGTGGCACACAGAGGTCTTTCTGTGGGCATGCGTGCAATCACCCCAGCTTGGTTTCTCCATGGTGTTTCTCGGCGTTGTTGGCAGGAAACAGAAGTTTTCCTGCAAACAACGAAACAGAAGAGCTTCCCGTGTTGGGATACCTTGCCTCCTGCCAGCCAGTTGTTTGGGTTTCCAGCACGCATATGTGCGCAGGCCAGCAGGTTTTTGGGTTTCCAGTGTGCGCACCTTCCAATTTGGTCACTCAGTCCCAAAAAGGTTCACCATTACTGTTCTATACTGTAAAGCTTTACTGACATATATGGCATCTATTCTAGGAAATGCAGTTTTACAATCCTTAGAGACCTGATATGATAAACATATCTAAATGCAATTCTAAACGACATGTCCAGTGTAGCAATTATACGAGATCAGTTTTAGTTTTTGCAGTCTTAACAGCATGCACAAAATGTTTGTGATGGCATGTTCTAACACAATGGCTAATTCAGCTAGTCATAAATAAATAACTCCAGTGAATTATAAACATTTTGTTACATAAAGGTATTATTGAATAATATGCTGTTGCTAAAGAGTCAGTTACGCGAACACCTGAAAGTGATACTATTCTCATAATTGTAATCCTTAGTTGGTCCAGAGAATTTTATCACCAATGGAAAATATTTTTTTCTTCTTGGGCGATGTGATGAAGAGAGTGAAAGTAATCCAAATGCAAAGATTCTTAGAGAAAACATTTTCTACATCCATTTCTGTGTGGAGAGACAGCATCTTTTCACACCATTTATCATGATCCAACTCAGGGTGGATTTGATTTAAATCACAATTTAAATCACTAGTAAAAAGGCTTCATTTAAATCAAGTTGATTTAAATCAAGCCTTTTTACTAGAGATTTAAATCATAATTTTTAAAGACCAACTGTCATCTCTGTCCCGCAGCGTCGCCTCCTTTGACCCACTGTTGACTCACCAACAGTTCCAATATTGCAGAATATACAGCCTCATGCTACATAACTAAGCTCCATTTCACGCTGAATAAACTCAATTATCAATGTGTCTTAAATAGAAAACTATCTTTTGATAGGTTTTTTAGTCCGAAAGCATTTTATTAAAAGAAATTTGATTAAAAAAAAATCCGGTTTAAATTTAAAGAATCTGATTTAAAAAAAAAAAAAATTAAACCAACTATTTTTATCCACCCTAATCCAGCTGTTCCTTAGGGGCTGGACCAGACCATAGTTATATAATGATTCTATTCCTATCTGTGAGACATGTCTCAAGGAACAGTATTTGAGACCTTTGTATAGGTAGTCCTTGACTTGACACCATAATTCAGCCCAGAAGTCATTGTGGTCAAAGTCAAGGCATCATATGACAGACCTGATTTTTTTTTGCTGCAGCAGCAGTCATTAAGTGAACATTGTTCTTAAGTGAATCCAATTTACCTAATGGGTATTTTGCAATAGGTAAAAAATGATGACTGTGTGACACTGCAAATGTCCACAAAGATGAGCCAGTTTCTAAGTGCCTAAATTTGATTATGTGACTTTAAGATTCAGGCTAATTTTGCTGACTGCCTGCTGCCAGCAGTTTGATTCTCACCGGCTCAAGATTGACTCAGCTTTCAATCCTTCCGAGGTCACTAAAATGACCCAGATTGTTGAGGTCAATATTCTGACACTGGAAAATGCTTAGAGAGGGGCTGTGACGCAGTATAGAAGTGCTATTGTTATCACTATTTCAAAATTGAGTTGTAAGTAGCTTTTGTGGGGTCTCTCATAACTTCAAACAATCGCTAAGCAAGTTCATATTATATTTACTTTTATTCAATTTAAACAAGTCAGCACAACTAAAAAATTAAATGCTTTATCTTCTCTCAACCCTCTTGTCTCCTGGTTAGTTGTTTAATATCTACCTGAAGTTCTGGTATGTTGAAGACATCCCGCAGTATTTTTCTATAATATTGTAATCAAGAGAGGTCAATCTAAAGTAATAGTCGACACTTAAATAATGTAATAGCTGCTCTAGGTAAATAAGCTGAATTTGGAAAGATGGCCATAGCGTAAGTAGTTCTTCCATTCAAATAGTAGGAATTACTCATTCTGAATAAGGTTGTGTTGGAAGAATTAGCCTGCAGTACAAGGACACGTCCAGATTTATCACAGTTATAAGGTTCTATGACATCTACGGGTACAGTTGTCCACCAGCATTTAGAGTTTATGTGAACTGTCCTATTTCTGGAATGGACATCTTCAACACAGTGAAGGTTAAAAACCTTATTATACAAATTCACATTTTTGATGCATTCTTAGTGCAAGTTTTTAGATGCACAATCATGGCCCAATCTCACAACTAAACTAGTTCAGATCAGATCAGTTGCTAGCATAAAAGCATATCTAAAAATCATTCTAATTTGACAGCTATCAAATTGAATATTCCTATTAGTTAATAAAAAAATCCTCAACAAAGTTACACACTATGGCTTATGCATGAATTGGTGAACAAAGTATCAAATCTTAAATATTGTTCCTAACTAGTTAGCTATGGCTAACAAAGTGTCACTTGTTATATCAAGTCCAATAAAAGCATAAACTAAATATTATGCTCTAGTTAGAATGTCACTAAATTTTTACTACTTCGTTGTCTCAAAAGATCCTAAAAATAAAGGCAACTATATATCATGTATTCCAATACATTTTTCAGTTTTCATTTTAACATTACAAAACTAAAATTCCATGCTTATATTTATATGAAATTAAAAACCTCTGAATTTATTCTCCACTAATGAACACGCTCTTTATTGACATAATAGAAAGCAGATCATTAGATATGTAATATCTTTTAAAAGTTTTCTATTAGTCTTGTATTGTTTTGTAAGCAAAAGCAATTTTAAAAAGCCTCTCTGAATTCAGTAGACAGACTTCAAAACGTGTAAGACTGAGCTGAGCAGCAAATCTTCCAGACAGCTTATTTTGAATTCTAAACTATCACGATCCCCATTTGTCTGTTACTGTAAGTTTAAACAAAACAAAAAGGGTCTGAACTGTATTTTGGTATTCTATTCAAGAGACCTAAGCCTAAAGAAGGCAATTGTTTTTAGAAAAAAAGAAAAGATCATTTTAACAGCCGCATAAATTTCCAAGAAGCATATGTCTGTTTATTTCCATTCTTTAAGGAAAACATGAAACTTAAGACACACTTGGTTTGGAGCATTCTGGAAATTTTTATAGTCTTATATGAATTAATTATAAGAATATTTTATGTTCTTATATTAATTTGAGAATAGCAGAATGGTTTAAAGTCAGCTGGCAAGCCAGAATCCAACATATTCTGAGGTTGCAAGAAAGTGATGTTTCAATGGATAATTCCTAAATTCCAAGGAAGAAATATTAAATAGCATAAAGATTGGTGCAAACAAAATCTAGTCTTGGGCAGAAAGCAAACTAAACCACTATCAAACCACCCCCTCCACTTGTTAGTATATCAAACATTCCTGCACAAAGCTCCCTTCATCTTTGATTTTAAACTTTTACTTTTCAACCCAAAAAAGATCTGGGCTAATGAAAGCAATGGGGCATTATTTGAATCAGAATTAAATTGGGAGAATCAAAACAGGTTTTATATAAGCCACAGTTACAAGTATGGTAAAATATAACCTCTGCAAAGCAGGAAGAAGTTTTCCAATTCTCCCTTTGGAAGCCAAACAGCTAGAAGAAAGCAAACATTTCTTGATTTCATGATTTTTAAAGAATCATGTTTCAGCTTCTCTAAGAGGCAACTTCCTCTACTAAGTTTACAATACTTTTTTAACAGAAGTATTCACACCAAATCATGAATCATTTCATCACATGTTGTTTCTTTGTAATTTATAACTGATGTAGGTGAAATAGGGGGTGAGAGGAAAAACCTGTCATATACCTATTAATCGCACAGCTCTACAAAATTCTATTAAGTCTTTTAGAAGACTTCCTGGGATATCAGGTGAGTAAAGAGATGATAAATACGTAAAATATTTACAATAAACATTTAAGAATCCAGATTTTATTCAAGTTTGGAAAGAAAGATAAAACAAAATAAAGACAAAGTAGTAATCTTTGCAAGCCACTTTCACCAAACTCTGAAAAATGTAATATCAAATATATTGACTATTTTAAATCATGAACAGGTTTTTTTTTTAAAAAAAATCACATTTAATGTGATGTAATAAGGACCACCTGTTTTCCATCTAAGGTCTATAAATGTAGGAAGCAATCCAGTCCTCTTTCAAGAATTTTTAATTGCTTTATAACTTTGGGGTGGAGACAAGTTTTATGGAAGCTGTTTGCTAGTCCTACATATTTAGTTACAAACTGCTAAGTATTCACATTAAAACTCAAGAGAAGGATTAATATATAAATTGATCCAAAGGAAATTTGTATTGTTCTTCTTAGAGCAGGGAGATATTTTTGAAACGTAGTGGATAATACCTTTCTCATACAACTTAAATGTTTCTCAAGATGAAGACTACCCTATTATTACAAAAAATTGAGACAGATCCTAGAGGTGGGGCTATCCAAACCTTTATATATAACATCAGCTGTTGTAGCTCCCTCAGCTATCCACACACCCCTACCCCCCAAAAAAGACATTGATTTGTCACAGCTATTCAATTGTCATCAACCTGGTCTATTACTAAATATTAAATGGAATGGAAGAAGTTATGTATTTCACAACTGATAGCAAAAAGCCTACAGATTAGTCCTACAGTGCAAATTATTCTTTATTGTGAACCAGTAAAGCCATTTTACATCTAACTATATCAGGGTGCCTCATGATATTAAAATATTCTATTTTACATAGTAGAGTGCTCATCCTATTGTTTACACATTCTGTAAAAACTTTCAGCTATGAAGTGGAAAGTCCATATTCTATGCACAATTACAATCAATCATACTTTAATATAATATATGATGCACACTCTTTATCAAATATATATTCATAAATAGTGGGCTCCTGGAAACATTCATAGGAAAACTTTACATTAATAGCATAACTCAGTTCAAAACTAGGATCCTCACAAATCACTAATACCTATAAATTCTGCAAGCCTTTTGTTCAGATTTAGTAATAATTTAAAAAAAACAATTATATCTTAAACTGGTTTAATGAACAAAGTAGTAAAATGGCATTATAACTGAGACAATTGATAAACTTAATCCTACATAAAAGGTTTGGAGTTAGTGAAATATGAAACAGACCATCCAAGGACCTGCAACTTCCAAAAATACATGAATGAAAATCTTACCACAACCCCCCCAAAATTATTGCTAATAATTCACTGAAGTGTAGCAACCACATTTTGGCAGGAACAGCTTGGAGGGAACTCAAGTTGAAATTATATCAGGAGGATTCAGGTAGGAGAAGCACAATTTGGGAACTTAGAACAACTTCTACCAACCTTGTAGCATTTTTTAAAAAAGTTACAACAAATGCCTTTTTTAGTGTCATTTCGCTAAAAAACACATGGTGTTCTGTCCCAGCACTGAAAGAATCTGAAAATCTTAAAAGTATCATTGATTCTCCCACTTAAGACAGCATATATCCATCCCTATTATTAAGTTATTCTATCTGCCTTTCTAACTGATAATCTCATATTGTCTGCTTACAGAGAATTTGAAAATGTACCCAGGCAAAGTGCTGTTCTTTCCAAATCATAACCAGCCAAGACAGACCCATCCTTTTCATATCCATTTACAAACAGTAAAAGATTAACATAACTCCTGTGGACAACTCCTAAAAACCAGGCAATGATTATATTAAAGTCATCACAGTTCCTGACTCTTTTGAAATGCCAGATCTTTTTTTTTTTTTGTTATGCCTTAATCTAAATAGGAACCAAACCTCCCCCCTCAACTGTGGAGACCTCATGTCATTACATTAGCAATTATCTTGGAAAAAAGTTGTGTATTTAGCAAGCTAAGAACATCTACTATTAAATCTTGGGCACTGATTTCTCTCTCTCTCTCTCTCTTTTCTCACATTCACATACTCTCCCCCCCCCCAGCACAAAATGGCGACGTGGACAATTGGGGGAGGAGAAGAAATAAAAGAGTGAAAACATCCTCTTAAGAAAAAGGAAGAAGAGGGGAGGAGGGAAGGGCATAAGAGGACACAGGGGGGGAAATTCATATTCACAAACGTGAATGGAGGGAAATAGGAAGAAAAAGTGGAGAAGCAAAGAAGGGGGTGTCGCTAGGAACAAAAGATGGGCACGAAAAACAGGTATGAAGGGATCATCTGGAAGAGAGAAAGACCTTCCAAGTTCGCCCTTGTCTTGAACCACCACGTCTATACCCAATTTTTTTTATTTTTTTTTAAAAGGAGAGACAAAATTTCGAACAAGAAGAAAAGGGTAGAAGGCGGGAGAGTTTTACAGAATTTGTCAACCTCCAGACACAGGGCAGACTACAATACCCATCATCCGGGAATTTGGCTCGGCGAGCCTGTCTGCGATCACACACACACACACACTCTCTCTCTTGGGAAAAGGCCGGGGTGAATAAATGGCTCCTTAGGTTGACGTGGGGTTTGCCCGTGAAGACTCGAGAGATTATAAAGATATTTGCTGGGGGAGGAAAGCTTCTTTTTCTTCTTCCGCGCAATCCAGACGCTCCCTCCTTCCTGGAACTCCACACCCCGAATTATATGGGGGTTGGGGGGGGGGCGCGATGGGGGAAAGAAAGCCTCTCTTCCCCTCCAGGACCTTCTAACAACGGCAGGCAGTCCGGTCCGGAAAAAAGCTCCAGGCCGCGACCGGCAGTGAAGGGCAAAGGATCTGGGTCTCCTTACCTTTTCTTCTCGCAGGAGCCATCCGTCGTCGGGCAAGGCTCCATGGTGACGGCAGAGGCCAGCTTGGGGGCTGGCCGAAACGGGCTCTCACAGGACGGCGGGCTTCAGCGGCCTGAAAAGGCGAAAGAAAGAAGCCAAGGAAATGCGGGAGGCGGGGAAATTCTCTCCGAAGCGGGTCACATGCGCTTCGCAAGTGGCGGCCGCCTGGCTGGTGAAGTGGCGCTGGCTGAAGGGGGCGGCAGAGGGGAAAAGAGGCAGGCGGAGCCGAAACCTGCCGGGCTCGGCCTCGCCTTCTTATCACGAGCGCTCTGTGCCCCAATGAGAAGCCTCCTGGCGGCCCGGCCTCTCTCACAACCCCGCTTGGGCTGGGCCCTCGGTGGGAAGAGGCGTGGCGCGTCTTCCGGCTTCACATGTTAGGAAGGATGCGGGAGCGAGGGAACAGCCTGGGCCGCTTCGGCGCTGCTTTTCGAGTTTATTTGCTGTATTGTCTATGGAGATTCTCAGTCGTCCGGGTCATGGTTGTCCCAAAAGTGGTGTGTTTTTTTGTTTTTTTTCAGGAGGCAACTAGGCTTTCTGGTTTTTCTTTGCAGACGTTTCGCTTCTCATCCAAGAAGCTTTTTCAGAGCTGAAGAAGCAGCTGTGAAGAAGAAACGAAGTGCACAAATATATTCCCAACCAACTATCCAAAAGGATTTGATTGCTCCACGTTGTTGAAATGTTCCCCAGTGAATGGTGCAAGTTTTTGTCACACTTTCCAACCATTTAAAAATAGGCCCATTTGTGCTACATAAAAAAAGTGGGCAAAAGTGTATTTCAGTACAGTAGTGATTTTTCTTCTAATAAATACGCTTCATCGCTAGAATGAAGCTAGAAGCTTGAAGAAGCTTCTTAGATGAGAAGCAAAACGTCTTCGAAGAAAAATAAAGCTTAAAAAAGTTCTTGGATGAGAAGCGAAGCATCTTCAAAGAAAAACAGCTTGAAGAAGCTTCTTGGATGACAAATGAAATGTCTTCAAAGAAAAACCAGAAAGTCCAGTTGCCTCTTGAAAAAGCAACTATGGGACATACTGGCTTTATTGATAAGAAAACCCTCATTTGAAAGTCTGACACTCAGTTCTCCTGGTCCCACCCAAAGAGTGCATTGTATTATAGCAATAGCACTTAAACTTATATAGTGCTTTATAGTGCTTTACAGCCCTCTCTAAGCGGTTTACAGAATCAGCATATTGCCCCCAACAATCTGGGTCCTCATTTTACCCACCTCGGAAGGATGGAAGGCTGAGTCAACCCTTGAGGCAGACAGCAGAAGTACTGCTGTACTGCATTCTAACCACTGTGCCACCGAGGCTCTTATGATCACACCCTCCTTGTATATTTCATACTCGCTGACCAACTCAGCCACAACTGTGCCTATACTTATCTTGGGTGAAAAGTGGGACTGTACCATCTGAACTGTTTTGATTCCACCCTTAAAATGCAGTCTAGGTTGAATATAGAAAAAGATTAATATAGCAGCAATATTACAGATAAAATTTTTAAAAATGGGGAAAAAATTTATTCATTTATTTATTTATTCAAATTTTTAAACCGCCACTCTCCCGAGAAGGGACTCAGGACGGTGTACAACCATCTAAAAAACAAGGCAGTGAACCAACAACAATTAAAAACAGATTAAAAATATAAAATTACGTGGTTAATTAAAATTAGAAAATTAGAAAAAAATTAAATTTAAAAAAATTAAAAAACCAATTACAACCCCAAAATTAATGTTCAGTCAGACCGGCCTGTTGAAACAAATGGGTCTTTAATGCATGCCGGAACGTCTGCAGGTCTGTGATGGTCCGGATCTCCGGGAGCAATTCGTTCCATAGGGAGGGTGCAGCCACAGAGAAGGCTCGTACCCTTGGGGCTGCCAGATGACAATGTCCAGGCAATGGAACCCCAAGGAGGCCCGCCCTGTGGGAATGCACTGGCCGGTGGAAGGCTGATGGTGGCAACAGGCGGTCCCGTAAATACCCAGGTCCCAAGCCATGGAGTGCCTTGAAGGTGAGAACCAACACCTTGAATCGCACCCGAAAGGCCACAGGGAGCCAGTGTAGCTCACGCAAGAGAGGTGTAATATGGGAGCTCCAAGGAGCCCCCAAAATCACCCGCACGGCCACACTCTGCACCAACTGCAGCCTCCAGATGCTCTTCAAGGGGAGCCCCATGTAGAGAGCATTGCCATAGTCAAGGCGGGAGATAACGAGGGCGGAAGTGACTGTGCGAAGAGTGCCCCTGTGTGAAGAGCAACCAATATCCTGCTCCTTTAGGTCATCCTGGATAACTTTGAATTTTCTATTCCTCGTGCCCGGACTATTTCATCAAGAGATGGGTTAAAATTTGTTGTTGTTTTTTTCGATGCGGATTTTGATTTAACCTCTCCTCGGCGTATGTGCTAACTACCGGCTTGCGTTCCTTTTTGCCAGCTAATTTTGCAGGTGGGCTAATTCTGGTAAACAAGCGCAACCCAATAAGGGGAGCAGAATGTTGCTTCTTAATGGCAATTTCTCGTAACTGAAAAATCTCAAGTGTCATTAAAGTGAACGGCTATTGAAAACAGCAGGCTTTTAGCCTGGAAAAGGCCCTGGATAAAATGCCTTCCATCTCCACTACCCCTCTTTGCCCATCTTTCTTTCTCCCTTGTGCCACTCTGCTTTCTCGCTTCCTCAACTTAAAATAAAATAAAAATGAAGAGCTTAGGAAAGGCTGTGAGCATGTTTCTTTTCCCCCAAGACCCCTGTGAATTAGATGTCCATTCATATATTTTTTCCCCCAGTCCCATACATCTTTGAACGGATTTAATCGAGAGTTGTGTGCTTATTTGTTTAGGTAATCCATATTTGTTTAGTAATTTAGCAATAGGTAGAAGAGCAGATGAACAAAGGAATGTCCCAGGATAACATTGGAAGATCCCATACTGGATAATATCACAGGATCCAATCTGGGTCGGTCGCCGGGAGCAGAGATTTGGTCTTTCAAGCTCTCGGACTCTTGCTGGAACCCATTCTTTAGCAAAGAGAAGTTCTCTGAGGATGGGCTCCAGTATGAGCCTTGGTTGCATCCTGCAGAAGAGAAGATGTTGAGAATGCCATTGAACAAAATTAGATTGTAGGGTCTCCTCCTGTAGATGCTAATGAAGTCTCAATAATAATGTCTCAAGTTATCCATGTTGGCTTTTATAATCATATAAAGAGATGAACAAAGGGACCTTGTAGGTCATTGAGTCCAACCCCCCCTTCCCAAGCAGAAGAGCTTACACCATTTCTGCCAAATGGCAGTCCAGTCTCTTCTTGAAAGCTTCCAATGATGAAGCTCCCACAACTTCTGAAGGCCATTTCTGTTCCATTGGTTGATTGTTCTCACTGTCAAAAAATGTCTCCTTATTTCTAGGTTGAATCTCTCCTTGTTCAGTTGCCATCTATTATTCCTTGTCTGGCCTTCAGGTGCTTTGGAAAATAGCTTGACCCCCTCCACTCTGTGGCAGCCCCTCAAATATTGAAAGACTGTTCTCATGTCTCCCTTGGTCTTTCTCTTCACTAGACTAGTCATGATCAGTTCCTGCAACTGTTCTTCATGTGTTTTAGCCTCCGGTCTCCTAATCATCTTAGTTGCTCTTCTCTGCACTCTTTCTAGAGTCTCAACATCTTTTTTATAGTGTGGTGACCAAAACTGGATGCAGTACTCTAGGTGTGGTCTTACTAAGGCTTTATAGAGTGGTATTAGGTACCTCACCAGATCTTGATTGTATCCCTCTGTTCATGCCATGCATAGATGCTGGTGATAAATGGTATTATGATGTATAATGATTTTGCAGCCCTCATAATTTTTACTTTTCTTTTAGTTTAATTGATCATTTACATTGTGGTTGGATTCTATCCAGACAGGAGACATATTACAAATGTTTGTTGTGGTGTTTGATGGGTTCTTCTTTTCTGCCTAGTAAATCACAGAGTTGAAAGGGAAGGTTTACATGTAAGCCCGTTTTACTTTTCCCATTTTCTCAGCAGCGGGAAAATGAATGCATCCCCTTTCTCTTCTCTTTGAGGGAGCGATCCTCATGGCTTAGTACAGTATTTTTCAGCCTCAGTGGTTTTGAGATGTGTGGACTTCATCTCCCAGAATTCCCCAGCCAACGTATTGTTGAGGTCGAGAAACGCTGCAAAGAAGAATGGAGATGACAAGGTCAATTATGCAATGCCTTGCTTCCTTCCTTCCCTGTAAGACATTTCTTAGAGGGAAAAGTTGACAGGCTAATGTTCCAGACCAACAACCCCACTTTCCTGTTTCCTAGAGTAACTCAGAATCAGAGCAAAATAGAAATACAGATTTCTAAAAGGAAGCTGGAGTTTGAAAGGTCATCAGATCCTCCTGATTAATGCAGACCTTCCTTCCACCTTCTCTTTTCTTTGATGTTCTACTGCAATATAAGGGAACTATTTTAATTACTAAATGTAAATCTGTTAAAGGCAGACTGCTATGACTTCAGTTGTCTATCTGAAGAGGTGACATTTGGAGGTGACATTTGGATCAGCAGAAGAATATTCTCTGGTTGCTCAAGCTATGAGGTCAATGATCCATTCTTCCTTCCCTCCCTCCCTCCCTCCTTCCCTCTCCATACACACACAGACACACAGAAAGAGCTGTACAGGAAGTCCTCGACTTACGACCGCCATTGAGCCCAACATTTCTGTTGTTAGGTAAGACATTTGTTAAGTGAGTTTCGCCCCATTTTTACGACCTTTCTTGCCACAGTTGTTAATTGAATCGCTGCAGTGGCTGATTTTAGTAACATGGATGTTAAGTGTATAGGGCTTCCCCGTTGATTTTTCTTGCCAAAAGGTGATCACGTGACCTTGGGATGCAGCGATGGTCATAAGTTGCGGCCCTTTCTGGATCGGGGCGCTCTTCGCACAGTCACTTCTGCCCTTGTGACCTCCTGCCTAGACTATGCCAATGCTCTCTACATGGGGCTCCCCTTGAAGAGCATCCGGAGGCTGCAGTTGGTGCAGAATGCAGCCACGCGGGTGATTTCGGGAGCTCCTCGGAGCTCCCATATTACACCTCTCCTGCGTGAGCTGCACTGGCTCCCTGTGGCTTTCCGGGTATGATTCAATGTGTTGGTGCTTATCTTTAAAGCGCTCCATGGCTTGGGACCCGGGTACTTACGGGACCGCCTGTTGCCACCATTAGCCTACAGCTGACTGGTGCGTTCCCACAGAGTTGGCCTCCTCGGGGTTCCATCGTCAGAACGGTGTCGTCTGGCAGCCCCAAGGGTGTGAGCCTTCTCTGTGGCAGCACCCTCCCTTTGGAACGAATTGCCCCCAGAGATTCGGACCATTGCGGACCTGGGGACCTTCCGGCGTGCATTAAAAACCCATCTATTTCAGCAAGCCGGTCTGGCCTAGTACTTAATGGGGTTTTAAATTTGTCTTTAAATTTGTTTTAATTTTTAATTAATTTTAATTTTAATTGTTTTTGCATTGGGTTTTAACTGATTGGCCACTTCTATTTGTATTTTTAATCTGGTTTTTAATTGTATATTTCTGTTTTTTATTGGGCTGTGAACCACGTCGAGTCCTTCGGGAGGGAGGCGGTATACAAATGCAATAAATAAATAAATAAATAAAATAAGTATGAACCGATCGCCAAGCATCTGAATTTTGATCAAACGATCATGGGGATGCCATCAAGGTAGGAAAAAGTGAAAAATGGTCCTAAGTCACTTTCTGAAGTGCCGTTGTAACTTTGGACGGTCACTAAATGAGCAGTTGTAAGTCAAGGACTACCTATATTTCTATGGGGCTACTCACACACACACACATACATGCGCACACACACATACACACACACCATTGTAAAAGAGAACTAAGTGGAGAAATGCTTCCAAGGAAATCAGTTTGCTGGCATTTTACAACCAACGAACGTTGAACCTAATGGACAAGAAATGAACACCAAGCTAAAAACAGAAGAATTGTTGGAGATCCACTATGTATCAGCCAAGGACCTACTTGCAGACCTCTGCAATTAATCTACTATTTGTTGAGGCTACTTTTGAGGATCTGAAGATTTATGGGTTGAGTTTTAGTTCAGAAGGACAAATTGTATAGAGGACAAAAAAAACGGTGCTTGTATCTGGGCATGCTTGATAATAGATGTTCTCTGTAATTGACCTTACGTTTAATAATTTTCAAAACTTCTGAAAGCTGTATATACCAAGATCTCATATCGCTCCCCACTCCTCTCCAGAAATTACAAATTACATTCCTTTTTGCATTCAGCCCCCTTGGTGAAGCAACTGGTCTCCTGTTTTGGTTTTCTAGGGCAACGAAGAAAAAAAATAGGAAGCAGAAGTAAGCCAATGAGCAACTAAATTCTGCATTCAAGGTCCTGATGTCTTCAATCATTGAGGGAATTCCCACCCCTAATTCTATTACAACAAAAAATTTAAATATTTGTCACCGCAGAGTCTGCCAAATTCTCCCACCACCTGTTTTAAGGGCACATTTCTTCTCCTGATGGATGACCCATGTTTTACAGGCTGATTTGCCATTAATCATGATAAGGAATAAGCCTAACAAGTTATACATCCAATGTACCACTGTTTGGGCAGCTTAAAGCTGAAAGACACTATTAATTTTAGTACATGTGCCGTAAAAGAAAAGCAGAGAAAGGTTGCTTTCCTGATAGGTTCTTTTCTTGAAGGCTGCTTGGAAAGCCTGTTCAGTCAAGATGCCCTTTTCTTGGCTGATTCCCCCCTTTTAAAAAATAAAATCCTAGTCAACATCAGTTCTACCTGCCTTAAATTAGCCTGCTTCAAGAGGACTATGTTGCTGGTTTGGAGCTGCTATCATTCCTAACCATTACCTATATTGTCTAGGGCTTTTCCCACACAGCTTCTTTCAACAGCTTGACTCTTGTGGGTAAACAGGATGGAAAGAAAGAAAAGTCTTGAGAAATCCCCGTCCAGTTGTCAACTCCTTCATCTGCTTCCGTGCAATTGTATGTGGGGAAATCCTTGGGAGATTAAGCCAAGAGTAGCTGCCAAGGGAAAGATTGGATAAGAGACAGCATAGCCCACAGCTGGATAGTGGACAGGGCAAGAAGCTCAGAAGGGACCTTCCCAAGGTCCTCCAGCTGCAAAGAGGAGGTGGGGAGGGAAGGAATTGTAGTTTCAGATTTGCAAGATCTTGACAATGTAGCTTTATAATAGCAATAGCACTTAGACTTATATACCGCTTTATAGTGCTTTACAGCCCTCTCTAAGCTGTTTTATGGAGTCAGCCTATTGCCCCCAACAGTTTGGGTCCTCATTTTACCCACCTTGGAAGGGTGGAAGGCTAAGTCAACCTTGAGCCTGGTGGGATTTGAACTTCCAAACTGCAGGCAGCCAACAGTCAGCCGAAGTAGCCTGCAGTACTGCACTCTTGCCACTGCACCACCAAGGCCCTAAGGCAGTGGTGGCGAACCTTTTATTTACCGAGTGCCAAAAAGTACATGCTTTGCATGTGCCATCGGCACTTATGTGTGGCTCTTCCACATGCACTGCATGTACAACCACACCATCTGCACATCCATGCAGCTTTTGCATGTGTATGGCACACATGCTGCGCACAGGCACTGACACATCCATGAGCAATTGCATGTGCATGCACAGGAGAGCTCCAAAAAACAGCTGGATTTCCTGCTGTAATTGCGCGCATGCACAGTAGAGGCCCAAAGACCAGCTGGGCCTCTGCAATTGTGCATGTGTGCATGGGTGCATGGGTGCATGTGCAATTGCATGTGCATGCTCAGCTGGGGGTAAATTGGCCAACAGCTTGTGTGCCCAGCAAGACGGCTCTGTGTGCCACCTGTGGCACCCATGCCATAGGTTCACCATCACAGCCCTAAGGCCTAATAATAGTATTAGGTCACTAAGGCCTAATAAAGTGGAATTAGGCCTTCTAAGTTGGGATTCCTATCCAGTCAAAGAATCGGTAAATTGTCATCATGGTTGAACATTTCTTCACCACCAACCCTCTTCAAATATCTTTTGTGGCCACGGACCCTCAAGACTTGAGATTGAAATCATAACAGGGCCCCATGGACCAGAGGTCGGGAACCACTGTCTTCAAAATATATATATATATTTACAGCTGCTTAGGCAGGTTCTGCGCTCTCTTCCAAAGAGCGCAAATCCTGAAAATGCTTTTGACAGAAATGGTTGCAGGAACTGAGAAAATTCAGATATTACCCTCTGAAAAAAAACTATGGAAACCAAACCACTTGCAGTAGTTATTATCCAAAAGTGGCACTATGAAATCTGCAGCAATCAAAAAGAAATACTTCCAACGTTAGGTGATAGCAAACAAGAAACATAATTGCAATGGCTATTTCTCTCACATTCTGACTTGGAAGAAAGCCTATTGTGACAGATTTATTTATTTTTTATATTTCGGGAGGGAGAGGCCCGCCGTTTGAATTCCTTTCATTTTTGTGACTAAAAATTCATTTCTTCTCTCAAGAGCGTTTTATAGCCATTTCCCAAGTGGTACTGAATGGCTGCTTTTCTATTACTTTTCTCTACTCGGTAGACTTACGGAAATGATCCTTCCTGATGGAAAGCCGATGGCATCTGTGTACGCACATTGTCAGTTGCAGAAATGTTGTGCTGGGCTTTTCTATAAAGGCAAAGAAATGGAGACAGAGCTATAGACACTCAGCTGTGAAGCACAAGAGGCTGTGGAAAGGCTGATCTGTGACTGGCATTAACAATAACAATAATTAATGATAAGAATTAGAGAAGAATTGAAGATGTTTTTCTTCTTATCCTGAAGAAGCTTCTCGGATGTCGAGCAAAACATCTTCAAGGAAAAAAATCTTGAGCAACCTTAAGCATTGAGAGACAGGGCTCTCGGGGTCTGGGAGAAGAACAGGGAAGACTTGAGAAGATGGCGCCGAGACAATGATGAGCTCGGGAGGCTGCCGGGCTTTGCTGAGGCAGATCAGGATGGCGACGCTGAGGTGGAGGCCTTTGGGGGCTGCAGAGGTGGGGAGGCAAAGGATCCAAGAGACCGCTGAAGCAGAGACCTCGGGGGACTGCTGAGGCAGAGGCTATGAGGGACCGCTGAGGACACCAGAGAGACCAGGGATACGACCTCAAATGACCCACCGAAGGCAGCAGTGCCAGGAGTGGCCAAGGAGATCCATCTGCCAGGAGCAGCCAAAACATCCCCGAGAAACAGCCCCAAGAAAGAGTGAGGACCTCCGAGAGTAGCCATGCGGCCGTAACAACAGACATTCTGTTCCCCTTGCTCTCTTACTTTTTAATTCTTATTTTTAGGGTCTGGAGTGGCTGCAGAAGC
>JAEANM010005094.1:0-20011 GCA_017656035.1 Myanophis thanlyinensis
CTCTACTTACAAAATTTTCAAGTTACAAAACGGCTTCCGGAACGAATTAATTTCGTAAGTAGAGGTACCACTGTATTTTTTTTCTAGTAGATATTTCAGCGTCCTCACTGAAAAATTTCCCTTCATTACCACTGCAACAAAGCACTGCAGTACTGTTGGGCTATTTTCCATGCCTAATAACTGCATTTCCTTGAAAGTCACCTGTACACCAATAATGGCTGGGCTTAAGGAAGCAAAAATGACTATGACTATCATTAAGTATCATTGTATCTTATGATTCCTGATGAATGTACCATTTCTTTTTATGTACACTGAGAGTATATGCACCAAATACAAATTCCTTGTGTGTCCAATCACACTTGGCTAATAAAGAATTCTATTCTATTCTATTCTATTCTATTCTTCAGATCAGACATTATTTCTCTTTCTAGGATTTCCTTCTTCCTTTCCTTTTGGGCAACAACCACAACCTATCCTCAGTAGCAGCTTTAAACCATTGCACAAATGTCCTCACTGGTGAAACTTGAAGGGGAAGATTGCAAGAGCTATCTGATTGGCAAATACAGAGTGGTTTCCTTGCTTCAGGCTGCTTTGGGGAGGGTAGAGGAGGTCTTTTTGTTAGATGTTTCATACACCAACAATCCACAACTATGCAGGAAGAGTGGCAGTCAACCTTCTTCATGCACAGAAGGAATGGAGGGGGGTAAGGTTGCTGGCAAATGGTACAAAGCTTTGACTTCAAGAACAAGGAAAACACTGCAACTGCAGATGAAATGCTGCAAAACCTTTTTTGCAACATGTACTCTGGAGGAAGAGCTGAGCTGATAGTTAATTAGCTAATTCATTTGCTCAGGTTCTCAGATTTTCTTCAAGTCCATAGCCTTGCAAGGACCTATTTTCAATATAGTAATATTTCTATGAGAAAGAGACTTATATCTTTTTTCCTCCTTGTTCCCCACAGCAAATTCAGACAATTGCTTTTTGACAAATGTCTGGAGCAATTATTTGCAGAATGCTTTTGTAATCAAATTAAGGTAGTGCCATACTGTATTGTCCCTGCATTAAACAGTGTCAACAACCTCTAGAACAAACTCTGCCCCCAGTGGTGGAATTCAATTTTTTTTACTACAGGTTCTGTAGGCTTGGTGGGTGTGGCTAGGGTGTGTGTGTCATGTGACTGGGTGGGCAGTTTCTGTAAGCAGGGCAATAAAGATTAGGCTAGAAACACCAGAATGTTATTTTCCTGCCTTCCTTACAGGATTAACCCTGTAAAGTGGAAAAAATAACAGGAGATTTCTTCTGACAACCGGTTCTCCAAATTGCTTAGAAAATTTACTACCAGTTCTAGCGAACCTGCTAGAACCTGCTGAATTCACCTCTGCCTGACTCCATATCTGATCTACTATATATGTCTAATTTGAAAACTTGGCCCATTGTATCTATATAAATCTTTCTCAACTTGGTTCATGTGCAGCAAATGTGATTATTTTCTCTGTGGGTGATGGGAGTTGTAGTTGAGTCATCTACACAGGTTGTATTGGAGAAGGCCCCTGCAGGTGTGAGAACAGAAAAATGTCCTTTAGCTATGTGGTAAAAGAAGCCTTCAGAAATATGTTGTATTGCATTCCTGTGCTAAAAATGAATCAGTGTCAGAATTAGTCAGTAGTTTCAAGAATACTAGACTTGGAAAAGACCCAAGAAATCATCAAATCTAACCCTTTTTACACTGCAGGATTCTCTACACCATCTCTGATAAATTAGGTTTGAAATTGATAAATTTCAAACCTCTGCTTGAAAACCTCCTGTGGAAAAAAAGATAAAACTTTTGGAAAACTTGATATCTTCCTGCGCTTCTTCCAAGTATCTTTTGCATCCCAAGCTTAAGGGTGGTCTGTATTTGAAAGTGTCCAAAAGGTTGAATTAATTGTTTTATGGGCACTATCTTTTGATCTTCAAAGACTGTACAGAGAGATTTATAGCAACATCTCTATTTTAGCACCATAAAGACTGAAGCTTAGATCTGAAATATATTTTTCCTCTACATTACATGCTTCCACTGGTATTATACACATTTTATTGTTATTGCTTCACCCAAAGAATTCTGAAATAATTATTTGCTTAACAATTAAGCTTATAATTGCTCCAGATCATTAGTATCCATCATCCATAATATCCAAAAGAGATGCCTAAATTTGCGTACAGTATCCTGAAAATTAGATTCGCCCCATCTTGTTAGTCTTTTATTAATATTAGTATTTGCATGTTCCGAGGAACTTGTCTAATCAGCAGTTATATAGGGTCATCTAGACTAGAGTAGTGTTTCTCAACTTGATAATCTTTAAGAAGTTTGGATTCCAACACCTAGAATTCCCCAGCCAAAAAGATGGCTCAAGAATTCTGGGAGTTGGAGTCCAAATATCTTAAACTTGCCAAGGAGAACAAATCACTGAATAATTGGCAGATTGGCACAGGTTTTTATCTTGATGAATGAATAATATCTGCCAAGTAAATTTGAAAAACAAAGCAGCACTGCAGTGGCTGACTTTTTGTTGTGCCATCTCATTCTTCTTTCACTATAGAATCTTAATCTTAATTCATTGCATTTTATTAGAACATAATATATTTGGAACATCATGATTTTAAAGGAACATAATCACTATTGATGTCAACTAGTGATGAGCTAAAAGTTTATTAAGTTTAATGAATAAGCTGATATTTTCCTTGCAACTTATTCCAGCCTCATGTTATTCATATGAGGCTGGAATATGCAGTGAAAATGCAGTCAGTAACTTGTGGTTACAGTTGAAAACACTCCTGATTGAAACTACACTATTTATTATATTCAAGTTATAGATGCAGTGGTTATATAGTGGTTATATTCAAGTTATAGATGACTGGAGCTGAACATATTTTTAGGGTCAAGCGAGCATTTAGCAATCCAGTAAGCTAGGGGAACATAAGAAAACTGTAAGGATTGATTTTAGACCACAAACAGTAGCTCAAGTTTCAGAATATAGGTAGTGGAGGTTATATGAAAGATTATTTAAGAGAAAGCAGTCTTCTCAATTATCTCTTATGTGTTTAGAGATTGCTCATAACATGAGGCTGTATGTAATGATTTGCTTGCTTTACACATAAATCCAATCTTGATAGCAATAGCATGCTTTAATGAGTCTTTTTACCTCAACTTTAAACAACCCATTGGCATTATCCAATTTAGCTTGCAAAGGGTTAAAAAAGATGTAAATAAATTGCACATCACGTAAAAAGGCATGTCAATAATTTCAGCAGTGTTAAGTTAGCCTGATAAAAGCCTTTCACCAAAGAATAGCAGAGGAGGGAATAGGCATGCTCTCAGGGGGATGTTCCATAAGCGAAGTGGACTTCACCCGAAAAGCCTCTCTACCATCCATTCAGCATCTAAGGTAGAGGCACATCATAGACATAATTGGATATGAATTCCATTGCTTGGCAAGCTTTCCAGTCATATTTAATACTGTGTAGAATCAGCTATTGTAAAAATTAAGGAAAACTTAGAAATCTGAAGACAAGAGAGGGCAGTCTATTCAAGTAATGCTATATTCTTCTCTTGGGTAATAAATAGAACTAATATACAAAAATATGTTTAATATCCTTCATGCCAGCAAACAGACTCATTGATATTACAAACAGAAGAAATAGTACTACAGTATTATACATAGGATCCTCATGACTGAAAAATTGTAATAAATTACAAATATTGAATTCATAAATGAGATGAGGAAGAAATAACTGTTGCAACTAAAGCATTCATTCAAACAAAGCACCAACATGAAAATACTGGTACTCACAATTCTCTTTTTCCTGTTTATTTGAACTCAAAAAGTATAAAAAGTATAAAAATCACATCTTGAGAAAATTCTGAAAAAGTAATCTCTAATCTCTTACGTTTGATGTTACCAATTCTTCCTAAATGGCATAACTGATTGCCAACATTTCCATATTCTTTTTCTTGTAAAGAAGTTACAAAGTTTTATTTAAAATGGTAATAATAATGTGACAGTGATACCCATTGTCATTGGGCACTTGGCACCATGTCCAAGAATTTTACACAGTACATGAAGAAATTGCCGCTTCCTGTAATAACACCAAGCAGAGATGCAAAAGACTGTACTACTTGGAACAACATACATTTTGAGAAGGTACTTGGTCAATACCTAGAATGCTGGTAGCAACCCGTATCAACCATCAGTGCCAGTCAATAATGTGATACATTTTTAAATGTTCAGTTGACTGAGTTTCATGTTTAATGAGTAAAGTATAGAATAATAATGCTGTGTTTCTTTAATTTCTATTATACTGCTTACTGCCTTTATAACTGTTTATTTTGTTTTGTTTTCAAATAATTTTTCTTTCATTTATTGCAAGTATCAAATTTAATGGATCTTCGTAAATACAGACAGAGTAATATAAATTTTCCAAGATCAATATTTTGCCATAAAGAAATAAACACTACAAAACAACAAGAAAAATCTAGCTCTGCCAGTGCCAAAACTAAGAATCTTGGAAGCTCAAGAGTGCATGCAGTCTAGAGACACATTGACATAGACAAAAGCATTTTCTTTTTGTTGGTAAAAGGACAGGTCTAAAAGAGCTGTACCATTTATCAAATGTCTTTTGAAGAAAGAAATGGTACTATGTAGGAGTACTATTGATCCAGGGAATATATGATATATACAAATCAGCTCAAAATAAGAGTAATTCGTGTTGCTGAAGCTACTTAATTACATAGTGTACTAAGATGGCAGAGAGATTTCTTTTCAGCCCTATGAGACCAGATCAGGAAACAGCTTCCTGGGCAAACCAGAATTAGAGTCTACTGAGACAAGCTATAGCAACAGAATCTTGTACATTTCACCTGTATTTTCCTTTCCTCCCTCTTATAACCCAGAAAATCAAGCAGGAGCCAGTCTGAGTGGTTTTTTTCCTAATACTTTCCAACCCATCATCTGGCCTCAATATATATGTTTCTTCTGTTTTTTCTCCTTAAAAGGTTTCTGGATGCTTTCCCCAAGGTCATATCTGGGGCATCCTACATCCTTGAAGAATATCTCAAATAATTCCACCTTTTATGGTTATAAGAAGAAATCAGGAGGTTGTCCAAGTTTATCTTGGCTACTTCTAGTGCTGTGAGTGGGAGATCATGCCCATATTCCCAAGACTTGTAACCAATTGAATTCGCCTGCGTGGAAAATGATACTGCCAGAAGTGGGGCTAATCTATTCTACTTTGGTTGGTTGCCCTTTCCTGGGAAGGAGAAAGGAGCAAAGAAGCACAAGCTTGATTTATTTATTGATTTCAGGATCTGAGCAGTTGAAAGGTGCCAAGTGGCTAATCAGCTTAGGCATCATTGCTGAGCCCTGGCCAAAATACAGTAGCAAAAAAGTCAATTTACACTCAGTGGGCAGAGACTATCTTGCTGGATTTTCTAACCTGTGCCTCAAACTTTATTTCAAAAATCCTTGTTTGAGAGATGTCAGATCTGTTCCTTCCAACTGAATAGCCACTTAGCCATTACTTAAATGAGAAAAAACAAGAAACTGATTCCACTTATTTTTGACTTTTGACTCTAGTGCTTGGTAAGATCTGATCAACCATTGTGTTGCTAGATAACAACTCGATATGATGATTAGAGATTCAGATTCAGATTTTATTTATCACATACACAATCATACATAGTACAATATGTAGTGAAATGCTTTATGTAACCACTTGTGGTCATAAATTTAAGTTAAAATTTACAAATGAAATTTAGGAGAGTAAGGGGTATGAGATGTGATGTCTGTTGTCCCCAAGGCTACTCACAGCAGTCCTCGCTATTCCTTGAGGTTGTTTTCTCAAAGCTGCTGTCTCGGTGTCACTGTGGATCCGCTCCTGGCGCTGCTACCTCCGGCGGACTTTGGTGGTCCCCTGTAGCCTCTGCCTTGGTGTGCCTCAGCAATCTCTAGGAGTCCTTCGTCTCGATATTCTCAGCACCATCACCGTTGGTGCTGCCACCTCAAGGCATCTTGCATTGGCGCTGCTGCCTCGGGGCATCTTGGCAATCCTCGTAGCTTCTGCCTCAGTGCCTCAGCAGTCTCTTGGGGTCTTTAGAGCCTTCACCTCCTTGCCTTAGCAGTCCGCTCCAGCATTGCCGTCCCAGGCTGCCCTGGCAGAGCCCAGTGGTATCCTGCGCTCCACTCCAGCATCGCCATCCTGGCCTACCCCAGCAGAGCCCATCAATCTGCTGCACCTGTCATCCCGGCACCATCTTCTCCCGTTCTTCTCCCAGGCTCCTTGTCCCCTGTTTTTCTTCCTGGACCAGCCAGCTAGATGAACTGCTAGTTGGGAGAGCAGAAAGAGTATCTCCTCTGGAGTTATAGTCCAGCAAGAAGAGGGAACTGGAGAAGAATTTAGATAGTGTATTTGCAAGGATTAGTTTAAGGGAGGCTGAAAGTCCAAACCTGGTCATATACCTCACCCTGTCAGGGACATAGGGCTAGGAATATTTTTAATGCTAAGTATGCAAGTATTGATAAAATCTAGAAAATTTGTAAAAGTGAACCTGCTTACAGGTAATTTTGTTGGTTATTTAATAAAAGTCCATCTGTTCCTTTTTTCAATAAATCAACTATCAATCCTATCTTGTATCTTTCTCATATTTATCTAGTTTCACTGCCCCAGAGAGTTTCCAAGCCAAAAAAAGCTTTGCTGAGGACAGCAAAACAAGATAGGAAAAGAAGATCAGTGGCAGTCATTGCCAACCAGGGATAACTGCAAAGCAAGTCCTAAGCATTAAGCCTCACATTAGGCACTTTATTTGTTTTAATTAAACATTATTCACACACACCCTATATACATTTTTTTTTCCAATATGTCATCGTTTTTACTTTTATTGAAGCCAGAGGCCTTAAAAGCTGATACCATGAAATGGATCAATACTTTTCATTCACTGCAGTAAAATCCATCTGTTAAATGTAATCTCAAGTGTTATTTTAGTGTTTGGATTCCGTACACTCCCTTTGAGTGGCAAAAAACAAACATACATTGAGATGTAGTAAGAAGAAAAGGAAGAAGTTTAAATTGTATGTTCTGCTTCTGCTATCTGAAAATCTTTTTAAAAAAACATGCTCCCACAAGCAGACTGATCCAAGAAACTACAGGCCTTTGATTTAAAAAAAAAGATATTCCATTCCTCACAGAGACTTGCAGTTCAGGCTTTTATTTGAAAACAAACAAAAAACCGCTTTTAGTGAAAGCTTCTTGATGATCTCAAGAAGAATGTATCTGACATCTCCAGCCATTTAAATGTTAATCAATCTTGTCCTTTTTTGATAACCAAGAATGGCAATCTTTATTCCATTGGGGGTCAGTTGTGTGAATCTTATTTGGAACCAACCTATCCTTCCTGGAAAACTATTTGCTGATTTCAATCAGAGCCGATGGATATGAGGCATATTCACAAAAGAACCAAGTGAGGTCTGATGTTTCATGGGATACATCTTGTGTTACTGTGATATGACAACCGGCTAGATCAGCTCTGGGCAGTTGCTGCTTCTTTATTTAACTGAGCATCAAGGTCTTCAGAATCCCTCAGAAATTGTACAAATAACTGGAAATCGATAACAGAAGAGTAGAAAAATGGAAAAAAAAATAGTAATAAGTAGTATAAGCACATATGATAACAGAAAAACAAACATGGAGTCTGAATTCTTTTTTTAAAAGATTAAATGAACACTATATGAATTTTGCAGATTCCAACAACACAAAATTATAAAATTAATTCTAAGTTATTGGAAGAAGGAAAAGCCACCAAATATAAGGAGGGTGAAAGATACCATTTCTAGTTTCAACAAAGTGTTAAAAGGGCAGAAAGATTCTCAGTGAAGCCAATTTCCTAGTGGTTCTTGATATGCAGAGGTTATAACAAGAATAGTTCCTGTACTGCTGGATTATAATGGAATTGGGATAAATCCCCATCATGATCTATCAACTTTATACAACCTGCCATTTTGGATATCATCAAACTGCTGTTTCTATTCTTGAAAATATTAAATAGTTCAGACCCAATTTATATATCAAGGAATATCTGGTATGAGTACTAAGATAATTAGGATTTTCTGATACTTTACTTTAACTTCCATTTCCAGGGGAAAAAATGGTTTATCCCAACTTTACCTAATCATTTAATTTATGTTATGTTAATTTCTGTTGTGTTGACATCAGTTACAAGAATACACAATAGCTACACAAAAAAGCTACACAATAGCTCTAGTACAAAAGCAATTGAGTATTAGACTCCAAGATCTATATCCAGTTCTGAATACTAATTTAAAAAAAAAAAATTCAGAGGCACAGGAACAGGAATGGAGCAATGAGAATGATTAGGACACTGGAAATACATTTATGAAGAAAAACTGAGGGAATCTTTTTAAAAATTGCCTATGTGTATGCATGAGGCCCACATATTGAAATATCAAGACTAATTCTGCAACATCTTACAAAACAGGACATGAACAAGCCTCTGACTGACATCATAGCATGTGTGTGATTGTATCTGGGAGTAACACACTAAACTGGCTTTCACCCTAAGGCGGGAAAGATCAAGAAAATAGCTTCAGATTTATGTCAAAGAAAAGCAGCCAGCAACTATTAAATACTTTGACATAATGCATTAAACATAAGATATAAGGATTGTGTCAGGTGTGATATGAGATTATATCAGGTGCATGCCTCAGAAATATGAAAATTAATAAAACATGTTAAAATTATGTAAGTTTATATGATGCTAATTGTACCATTTATTTTGAGCAAAATTGCTCCTTATTTATGCTTAGTATTTGTTTTGCCAATAGCACAAGTTTTACCTAGGCAAAAGGTTCTAAAACATTATTTTAAGTCTAGAATATCTAGATGTTTGGAAGTGACTCCAACAGAAACCTCCCTAATTCACTGAACTATGCAGAGGAGAAGGTTCAGCAATCAGACTTGCAGATATAAATTTTACTAATTTATTGAAATGTAAAACACAAAGAAAAATTAAAATAATCAGAAAGTAAGGGAGGAAAAAGGGAAGAGGAAAAAGTGTAAGGGACAAGGGAAAAGAAAAAGAAAAGCATTGACTTCCAACTGTTTTTGGCACAATAAAATAGGGCTAAATATAACAGCCACAACTTTTTAATTTTACATATTAATATACAACAAATCTATCTAATCAGCAAAATCAACATCAACTCTCATTTTTTTCCACCTGAAGCACAAAGTCCAGAAGTGGTTTCCAAGTAAAAACAAAAATAATTGTATTCTTCTCGTTAATTAAAACAGTCAATTTAGCCATATCTATTAACTCTATCAGCTTTGTCATCTATTGTGAAAATTAAAGTATATAACATCAAACTTCCCCCCAAAAAATTCAAGTTCTTTGTCCATTAAGCCTAAAAGACAAGTGTCTGGTTTTATTTTTATATTCACTTTAAGAATCTTCTCTGTTAAGATATGACTCCTACTCCAATATTTCTTTGCTTTGTCACAGTGCACCAAAGATGATAAAAAGTTCCTTCTTTACATTTACATTTCCAACATACATTTGAGATACCTTTATACATTTTTGATACTTTATCTGGTGTTGTATACCAACATTACATCATTTTATAAAAAAAACCTTTAAATTATAATTTAATATAAATTTTAAAGCCTTCATCCACATGTTTTCTCATTGTTCAAGCATGATAGTATATCCAAAATTCTTTGTCCATTGGATCATTCAGTGCTTCACATATTAATTTTCCAGATTCAATTTCAATAAGAATTTATACAACTTAGCGATAATATGTTCATCATTACCACATAACAGAGTTTCCAATTCATTTTTTACAAAGCCAGTCTAAGTTAAACTTTTCTTTTAATTGTACATATGTAAACCAGTGACAGACTCATCCTTCTAATTCCAGCTCCTCTTTGGATTTGAGGATAGATTCACCCTAATTAAAAAAATATTATTTGACCATAAATCTACCATTTCTTTTCTAAAGAAAGTTTCTTGAGATGATACTCAAAGAGGCATCTTTGTGGAAAACCTTGCTTTATATTTATTTCAAACCGTTAGGATGGCACATCTAACAAAATGATTGTTAAAATTCACATTTATTTTTAATACCATAATCATACTATAAGTAGGCATGTCATCAAAATCTGAAATCATGGCCCTCCAGATCATGTAACTTCTTGTTTTGGAGAGTCATACCCTCTTTAAGTCAGACCAAACAATATGCATCAAAGTATAATTTTGAATCTAGTGAGCCAAACCTTCTCTCTTTAGCATCAGGCAATAAAGTACATCTAATTCTTGCCTTTTTTTTCTTTTGCCATATGAACTTGGAAAGTTTCCATTTGCCTTTGTTCAAATGGAGTATCAGTTATAAGTATTGGTCAAGTTTGAAATAGAAATAACATTAAATCATTTTAATTTCCAGAGATTCTACCCAATTTATCCCATCTTCTTAGGTCTTTTTTTATATCATTGCACAGAACAATCAGAATTGCAAAACTATTATAGTACCCAGTTTCAATAAAAAATATTTTAACCAACCTATGGAGTTGATTTCTTGGTCTGGTCTACCTAGGAAGGCTGACAATCTACTTCATAATCTGCTCTTTGTTCTTGGTTTTTTGAAAGGCAAATCTCTTGACTGTGATTCAAAATCCTTGCAGTAATTTAAGATATCAGAAATGAAATAAGAAAACAAAAGTTAAATCTGACTGGAGTTGCCTTTTCAAATGCAATCGAAAAATCTCCCTTGCTATGAAATCAGTCCTGTGAAGGAGGAACAATTTGCAAGACTATTGGAAGACCAGGTGACCAATCCAAATTCAAATTCAAATTTATTGGTCACATACATAGTCATACATGGTACGATATGCAGTGAAATGCTTATGCGAACGCCCGTGACCGCAAGTTGAGGCAAAAATGGGAGGGTGGGGGTAGGACATAGTTAGGGGAGGTGGGAGTTAGATGCAGTCATGGTTCCTGTTGTGGTCCTGAGTGTTCTTGTGGTTCCTGGTTTAGTGTCCTTATTGCTTGTGGAAAGAAGCTTTTCCTCATTCTTTCCTTTCATTCATCCTAGTACAATTTTTTTTTCTGTCACCCTAACAAGACTTGTTATAAGTCAGCTCACTAGCTTTATTTAAGAAGAAAAATATTTTCACTCTTCCAGCAATATAATTTCTTTGAAAAAAGTCCAGTTTAAGATAAAAATAAAATAAAATATAAAATTAAAACCTACTGAAAGTAGTCACTGCTAATCCTATCTGAGCTTCTTTGAAAACATCCAGCAAAATTTCTTGTGGGCCAAGTTGATGAGAATGTCTAATCGATACTACATAAATTTACTGAAAGTAAATGCCACGGACTCCAATGCAAGCATTATCAGATGCTATATATGATTTTATTTTTATCTTGCCATATGTTTAACCCACCCTTCTTGTGATAGCTTCTTTCTGCACCATATTAATCTTGTAAGGTAAATTAGCCTGCAATAGTGATGTGCCATATAGGATTTGCACAAAGGTTAGTGTGTGGTAGAACACATTAACTACTATGTCACACTGGCTATTACAGCATCTCATTTTAACAGGCAATAAAAACTTGACATTTATCATAGAGATTTCTTCTTCTATCTTCTTACCAAAGTGGTACCAATTAATTTACTCACATTTGCATGCTTTCAAACTGCTAGGTGGGTCACCCCATTGAGCGGTGCTCGGGTCTCAAACCCAGGCTTTATCTTCTGAGCCATTGCACCCATTCGAAATGGGCACTGTGTGTTTCATGCATTCTTCATGTAGATACTCACATGGTTTCATCTCTTAACCTCTTACAAAATTTATTTGCTGGCTATTTTTGCATCCAAGACAGAAATCTAGCCCATATTTTTTTTAATGTAACTAAATGACAGCATTATTCAATAGCGTGCATGAGCAAATTGTGAATCCCACCCTAAAACACTCTATCTGTCAGGTGTGAAAAACCAGAACAACATGAAGTTCCAATTAGACTGATGTGTTATTATTCATGCCTATGCACAGGAATCTATTCAACTAATCTTTAGCACTATTTTGATGCTGGATAAGGGTCAACAGAATCCAAGAGGGGATTAGGCTTATCTATCGGTGGCTATGTAGAGATTCTAGGCTGATTCCCCTTTTCACTCTATGCCCAGATTCTGCCTCTCCTTCCCCTACAGTATCATGTACTAAGGTAAGGGGGGAAAGCAACAGAAGAGTGTGGAAACCATAGTAGCTATTGATCATTTGTATAGTTCCTTGCCTATGATGTTCCAATTCCATACTAGAATCTAAGCAGAGGCTCCTCTAACATTTCAGATATTGACCTACCACTAAAGGATAATGAAGGTTTCAGATGGTCAAATTTATATTCCACCAACCCTCCAATTCCCATCTAGTCCACCTTGTCAAACTTTCCTGCATATTCAAACTGTTAAGTCATTGCAATCATGAACAATGTGGCACATAAGCCTGTGTCTGTGCTACAGCTGCATCTGTCAGCCAACAGCAATTGCCAAAATTACAGCTGTTCTTTCCTATGCTCAGAAGGTATTGTTACTAGATTGTGGGGCTCTTTGTTGGTGACCTCAATTCACCAGCACCGCAAAATGCAAGTTTGGCTCTACATAGCGAATAAAAATATAGTAATCCACAGGCAATATCAGAATGTTAAGGATATAGTTTCGGACTGGCAGGCATATCTGGAGTGTTGAGAGTAAATTGGCTGCCATAGGGAGCAGTAGAAGAATTGCCTATTCTTCTACAAAAACCACTTGTCTGAAAACAAGCTTGGCAAGACTGCTCAGTGCTGATTACGTGCTGTTCCTCAGCTCCAAAGCCAAAATAATATTTTGGAAAAGATGCACTTGCTCCATCTTTTAGCATCTTGAATACAGGTAGTCCTTGACTTACAAGCACAACTGAACCCCAAATCTTTGCTGTAAAGTGAGACATTTGTTAAGTGAGTTTTGCCCCCATTTTATGACTTTTCTTGCCCCAGTTGTTAAGTGAATCCCTGCAATTGATTAGCTAGTAACCTGGTTGATATAAATGAATCTGGCTTCTCCGTTGACTTCGCTTGTCAGAAGGCTGTAGAAGGGGATCTCGTGACCCTGAGACACAGAAAAGGTCATAAAGACAAACCAGTTGCCAAGTGTCTGAATTTTGATCACATGATCATGGCGATGTTGCAAAGGTCGTAACTATGAAAATCGGTCATAAGTCACATTTTTCAGTGCCGTGGTAACTTTGAACGGTCACTAAACAAACTGTTGTAAGTCGAGTAGAAGCTGCATAATCCTAGGAAAATAAGTATTTGAATTAAGGAGCATTTGACAGGACATAAGGCCATTTTACCCTCCCTAAGGCCTCCTGAAATCAAACACCCATTTTCGTGGGACCAGGTGGCTACCCTACGAATGGAGGAAAAGTCACAACTTCTTTCAGGCGATGCTAAAAGGTCCAGCAAAATACCTTTTCCCTTTGGATATGAAAAGGTGGACATTTCTACAGTCTACCATCCTCTTTAGCCAGATTGCCCTCTGCTATTCCATCTTCCTAATGTAGATGATATGCTTGCAAACACAGTAGTAGGATACAGCAATCCATTACTGTTATTTCAAAACACAGATCTGGAAACTTCTGTGGGGCTCAACAATTTCTTTGAAAATCATGGTTGTAGTAGGTGATATTGATTTACATAATTCCCATTTATTTTTCATTTTAAAAGTGCAAAGGAAAAGGAAATATGCAGACCATGGCATGCAATAAAAAAGATTCTTCTTGGGTTTTAAGTTGTCTTTTTCACTTCACTAAAACCAAGGAAAATGCAGGGGGGAAAAGATTGCAGATTTTTTGCTCAAGCTTTTGGCAATGCTGAAGAAATTTTGTTCAAATGCAGGTTTTTATCCCCCACTCAAATTAATGTGGCTTTCTTTTTAATAACACATAAAACTCGTTTTTATAACTCACCCCATGTCTACATAATGCAAAAAACCTCGTTTTCCTTTCCTTATTAGAATTTGAAAATCCAAATTAAAAGGAAATATGGGTTGTATGAGTGTGTATGTACAGATTCAACCACCCTTTTGACCACAGTCTGACTTCTCTAAGAAAAATTCAACATTAATTGAGGCCCAAGAGAACAGTTATATTCAGAAGCAAGTACAGCTTTTCATAGTTAATGGGATCTTTAATGCAAAGCATAAGAGATGACGAATTCTTCTTTTTGGTGTCCTGAGTTTCACTTCTAAAAGCATCAAAAGCATATTTTTACCTCTAGTAAGATGCATTTAAAAAAACTATTGGCAGAATAGTGATGTATTCCCTACAGGAGAAAAGGATGGGAAGGACCAATTTATAGTTTAATTATGATCAGAGCAATAAGCTCTTTGCTTACAAGGTTAAATCATAACTTCAAAAACTCCCTAGGCATTATGTTTGATTTTAATTCATAATAAAATAAATATTTATGTTGCTACTTGAGGGGCAATAATTTTTCAATAGACTGAGAAAGAATTTTAGGAAGAGAAGCAGCTGAATGGCAGGCATTGATTAAAGAAAAAGAAGAAATGTTTCCATTCTTCAAAGTTCTTGGCAGTGACCTACCTTCCTTGCTGTTCATAATATAGAACTCCAGCTCAACCAATTAAACTGATTGGCAGGAAACTGGAAGACAGGCAAAAGAAATAACTTCATTTACCATCTATCACACACTTAATACAAGGGACTGTTGTAGGATGAGTGCTAGATACATGTTGAGATGACCTTAAAAGGGAAAAGAACCCATAGAGGATAGTTGGTGGTATCCTTTTAATCTTTGAGTAGGAACAATTGCAACTGACAACTGATTATTTGGGGTGGAATAAGAGAAAAGAAATAACAATAAAATAATTGTGCCTTCCTAAACAGTTTCTACAGTTTTTCAATGAGAAAAATAAATCAATAAATCTGCAGTCAGTGGACAGTTGGCTTGATTCTATGTTATTTTATTACTACAGAGGCTTGATTCTTTTTTTGCTTTATTCTTGTGTCCCTAAAATCTCCCTCTAAAGCAGAGGTTTCTGCTTAAAATTTAAACTAAAAGTTTATTAAATAGACTGAAACATTTTTGTATAAGAATTTAGTGAAAGGGAAATCTTAAATATGACCATGAAGGTACATGGGGTTTATCTCCACCACCTAATAGCCAGAATAGGTAGGCAACCTTCTATGGAGGATGGAAATAGATGGTGTTAATTAATATTAATCCCCAACGCACCATCAAAGCAACTTCAGGACAAGTTCTAAAGTTCCCTTTTTATTATTTTGACTCCAAGTTGCTCTCAATTTTGGAAAGCTCATTTGTTAACCCAAGCAATTCCTTGGCTACCTTGCAGAGGAAGAGATGCTTTTTCAACAGAGTCAGTGCTTCTATAAGGCTACATTTTTATTATAAGTACTCTAATAATGCAATGGTTTTAGCTCTTGTCATATTATCAAAATTTGCTGTTTTGAAATCAGGGTCAAAATATTCAAATGAATGGAAAAAGAATGAAACAAAGGGAAGTGTAGGAAGCTCAGAAAAAGAAAAACATATCTATTGGGTCCCATTGGGGAGAGAGCTGTACTAGTGGCACTCCCAAATTTGTCAAGAAGAAACAGGCATTCTCTTAACTTTTTCCATTTCTGGAAATATAAGGGAACAATAAGACCATGCCTATTTGTTCCAGAATCACTCATTTTCTGCTTCCTCAGGTATTGGTTCTAACAAGCTTAAGTTATAGGTGGGTAAGTTAAGCAGTTGCTGAACATTAAAATAAACTTGTTAATTATTTCTTTAATTACCATGTTTTTATCCCAATTTTCTGGCAATTATTGTGGCTTGACATGTTAACAATTTCTTTAATTGCTTTGTTCTTATTTCAGTTTTCAGATGATTGTCTCCCACAGCAACTTACAACCACGGGGGATGTATCTCCATCGTTTAGGATAAAAAAAAGAGAGAGAATAAAATACTTCTATATAAAAGGAGGGTTATTTCCAATTTGATCTGGTTAATATATCCTCTCTGGTGTTTTTGTGTAACAGCAACTGGTAGTTCTTAGGAAGACGGAGAGAGAGAATATATTTTTCTTTCTTCTTTCTGAAGGTCCAGGACAGCAAGCAAATACAGTGAGTAGCTGGAAACAAGCCTTAGCAGTGGCCCATGAAGACTGAGACAAACGGGCCCAGTGTTTAAGTAGAAGGATGATCTAGTGCAGGGGTGGCCAATTAATTTTTCCAAGGAGCCAAGGAGAAATTGGGATTGTTGTGGAGGGCCACCATTACCTGCCCACCACCACCATCATCCATGTTTCTGCCACCACAGGCCGAAAAGGGACAGTCAGAGGGCTGGATGTGGCCCATAAAATGCCCTGGTCTGATTTAGGGCATCCCTATCATGGCTATTCTATTGCTGGGATGTATGTTTCACATTATGCATTCCTTCTCTAGCAACCTTAGTATTCATCCACTGGCCAGAGGCTCTAAAATCCTGAACATGGCACTGAGAAGTGTAACATCCTAGGCAGGGGTGTCAAACTCAAGGCTTGGGGGCCAAATCCGGCCCATGGGGTGCTAAGATCTGGCCTGTGGGACTGCCCTGGAAACCCATGGTGCCTCTGCCAGCGAAAACGGAGCTCGAGAGGCCACGGACAGCCCTATTGAGCTGTTTTTGCTGGCAGAGGGTTGCAGAAAGCCATCACAGCCAAAAATGGAGCTCAGGAGTCCATTTTCACTGGCAGAACGCTCGGGCCACCACAGGCACCCCTGACATGAGTGACATTGAGCTGGCCTCACACACCCTGCCCCTCCCCAAGATCAAATACAACCCTGATGCAGCCTTCAATTAAATAGAGTTTGACCCCTGATCCTAGGAATGTCACTCTGAAAATCCCCTCAATGATATGTAATACAAGGATGGGTTGCTGGATGGAGATTAAATGGTGCTCATACCACCAAGAAAAGGCTGAGGAGGACATTATGAAATTAGCAGCAAACCAACCGTCCTCTCATCTCAGGCTGCTACCATTTCACAATGCAATTGGGGGACTCTCAAAGCCACAGCTATAATAGCCAAATGGCAGCAAGCCAATTGGGAGAAGATGATGTCTTCATGCAATGAAGCAGTTGCTGCAGGGACATGTTTAGCCCAACATGTTTTTATCCCAGTTTGACTGATACTGCCTTATTCTCACATAACAATGTGGAAAATTGGGGCTGGAAATTCCCTGTAGCTCCTTCTTTTGAGGCTTGTTTGAACAAATGAGAAAAGCTAGAATGCCAATCCAATATTAGATCAAAGGCTGCTAAAATGCCAAGATTAGTATGTGCTGAAAGATGTCCAGCATTTTTACATAAGGCAACTAAGAAGCAGTGAGCTGAAAAAGCTTTGTGTGCTAGGCCACAAAATTTGTAGTTTTACTCAAACCCTGATGGTAAATCAAACTAATAGAGAACTGAAAGTCCACCTAATTTTATCTCTGTAGATCATAGAACTTCAGAACAGTATGTATGCTAATACCAAACAATACTACAGATAACAGAAACAGCAGTCAGATCAGATAGTACAACATCAGCAGAAGCTCTTGATGAGTAGCTTTCTGGAATGTCCTTCTAAAACAGTGTTTTTCAACCATGGCAACTTTAAGATGTGTGGGATTCAACTCAAGGAATTTCCCAGCCAGCATACTGACGTGTCACTGATTTGGGTTGAAGATCACCAATTTTTGCTGAAAAACACTGCTCTAGAACAGCACCAAGGATAAGTGTCTCATTTGTTCAATACAGGTAGTCCTTGACTTATGATCACAATTGAGCCCAAAATTTATGTTGCTAAACAAAACATTTGTTAAGTGAGTTTTGCCCCACTTTAGAACCTTTCTTGCCAGTTGTTAAGTGAATCACTGCAGTAGTAAAGTTAATAACACAGTTGTTAAGTAAATCTGACCTCTTCATTGACTTTGATTGTCAGAAGGTGGCAAAAGGGGATCACGTGACTCTGGGACACTGCAACCATCAAAAATATGAGTCTGTTGCCAACTGTCTAAATTTTGATCACCTGACCACAGGGAGGCTGCAACGATTGCAAGTATGAAAAATGGTCGTGTCACTTTTTTCAGTGATGTTGTAACTTTGAATGGTCACTAAGTGAACCATTGTAATTGAGGACTATCTGTACAGTAAGGGAAAAATGGACTTTCCTTTTGGAAAGGGGCAAATGTTCAGACGTTTAAAACATAACTTATTTTTCCTAGGCTAAAGGATAGCTGATTACTATTATGAGAAACATGGCATTACTTAATTCTTAGTTCTTCTCTAGAGGAAGAAACAATTAACATTGTTAATTCCCCAGTGTCATTAGATGTTCTGTCACCAAGTTGGGTATGTTCTGTATGTGGGAGACAGGTTTGCTCTATTTGGGCAAGCTGCCTTATTAGTGATAAAATTATTTTTGTTTTGCTTTTCTATGCAAGGCTGCTCCCAACAGGCATTTGTGCATGATACCCTCCACTTCTAATTTGTTATTGTAATTATCAACTTTACCATTTTTAAAATTAAGCAAATAAAAATCGGGATTGGTATCTAGCATAATAGTGATCAGAATAATAGAACAAGGAAGTATAAACTTGGTAATGTTGATTCAAATGTACCTGTTCAAACCCAGAAAGAATATAAATCACCAAATGAAAAGAAGGAAATGCTCTTAGAAGTGGGAAGGTAATGTTTTCATCCTTAGATTTTCAAACCAACCAGAGGTTGTTTGCTGCTTACTTTGCTTTTAGGTTATAGTTCTGAGAACAGTCTTCACAAGACTTGCTTTGAATTCACTCTCAGTACAGATTTTGCTAATTCATTTCTTTCATGCATGGCACGCAAAACCAAAAGCATTTGAGGCAACAGAATTTTTAATTATGTAACTTATATTTCCTGCAAGATTTCTTTGGCATCGTTAAAGCAGCTTGTTGCCACCCCATACTGGAAACCCATCAAAAAAAGGGACGCACTGCAAGAATAGAACAGCCTTGTCAAACGGTTCTCATTAGAGAGGTTGACTTTAAAAAAATAACCAAACAGAGCTATTTGTTGCAATGCTAGAATGGCTGACTATTGGCTTGTTTGATTCACAGCTTTCTCATCGAAGTGGTAGTAACTCTGAAACAATCACAAAAGAAATTAGGTTTCCGTTTCTTCCAGTGCATCATCCTATTAAAGCCAAGGAGAATACACAACTACTGCTATGGAGACCTAGCAAATATCAAAGGTCACTCTAATAAACATGCCTTTCTGTTTGTTATACTTGAGAGAACTGGAATAGCTGCCTGAAAACATACTTCCACTCAGTAACCAGAAACCTTACAACTACATTATGAATGACCCATTAAGGATCAATCTATATAGAATGCTAAATTAATCACTGCATCTTTTTCTTTCCTCTTTACCTATTGAAGAGAACATTAATCTAAATTGGGATCAGAATGCCAAGGTGCTGAGCTAGAACACTTTCCATTTCATCACTAAAGTAGTTACTATTCAGGCCACCACTAATTCTACCATAATCATCAAGTTTGCTGATGACACTGTAGTAGTAGGTCTGATCTCTAATAACGAGACAGCCTACCTAAAAGAGATCAAGAATCTAGAGAACTGGTGTCTGGAAAACAAGATCCTTCTTAATGTCAGCAAAACAAAGGAACTGGTGGTAGACTTCAGTGTAAAACAGGAAAGGAATTATCATATCCCGGTCATCAATGGAAGCCCAGTAGAAAGAATAGACTGCTTCAAATATCTTGGTGTGCACATCTCAAAGAACCTATAATGGACATTCCATATCGATTTTATGGTTAAAAAGGCTCGACAACGTCTCTTTCACCTCAGACGACTGAGAGACTTCAAACTTCCACTGAAGGTG
>JAEANM010005095.1:0-20010 GCA_017656035.1 Myanophis thanlyinensis
AGAACTTGAAAAAGCTGGCACAGAAATTCTCAGTCAGAAATATGATGGGACATATTTACAAGAAGTTTTTATTCATAAGCACAAAAAATATTAAGGACTATAGAAAAAAGTCAAAACAGCTCTTCCATGACAACGAAATAAAACAATGCCCAAGTTCCAGCCAAGTTAAGACTGATGTGGAGACATAAAAATAATACAGATCCCACCAGAGGCTGCCTGCTTCATGAGGTGGCAACCGCACCTCCTGCCCCAGCTCCATGGGGAGGTAGAGTCATTGGAGGCAGAAACATGGACTTCAGCTTCCCAGACATGCTTGCAATTTCAGGATCCTGAGACTCGTATGATTTTATCAATCTGGCAAACTTTAGGACTCCTAGAAAAGGAAAAAAACAAGCACTGGTAAGACAGTTCTGACACCACATCACTTTTCTTAGGATCTCTGTGGACTGTGTAATACAATCCAGAATGAGTAACTTCCTTCAAGGGCTACATTCATTTTCCCTATCACAGATATATATTTTTTTCATTCATGAAAAGAAAAAACTGAAACACTTTCTTCCCCTTTTGCTGCTAATTTTCTTGACTTGATCATGGAGAGTCCAGGGGTACAAAACAAATGGGTCTGTGATGTTTGCAGCCTGAGTTGACAATTTCTAGTGTGTGTGTGTGTGCATATACATACATAAGTATACATATACATATATATATGTTTGTATACCGCCCAGAGTCCCTCTGCGACAGAAATCTAAATTTGATAAATACAAATAAAGGTTGCCTTCCATGGCCCAGCTCAATGGATGTGCTGGATAACCAACCAGGCAACACAGCTAAATCAGCCTCTGCCAATTAATTCAGTCATGAACTTACCTTCCCCGTCATTACTGAAACCATAAGCTTTGATCACATCCTGTTGTATCTGAGTCGCCACAGGAAGCAGGAACTGAAGCATCTTCCCCATGTCATTGCAGGCATTGTCCCTGGCTTCCTCCAGGCGCTGAGCATTTTCCGGAGATCCAAATGCCTTGATCACTTCCGCCAAAACCACTGAACAGAAAACAAAAATGTTGTACTGTATTACAATTCCCACTAGTTGAAATCAGGGAACCTTTGTAAAAAGCAGCTTGTTTCTCTCCCTAAGAAGTACAATACCTTTGTTTCATTCTCCTTTGAGCAAACAGCCATCTCGAGCTAGCCAGGGATGGTCTAAAGCAGCATTTTTCAGACTTAACAATTTTTAAGGTATTTGGACAACTTTCAGAATTCCCCAGACAGGATGCTGATTGGGGAATTCTGGGAGTTGGAATCCACATATCTTCAAGGCCATTTTCTCCTTGAAGCATGCCCTAAGCAATAGCATCCAGCCTCTATTGTGCCAGTATCACAATGCAGTATAAGAAGCATTGTTGGGGAATGCTGGAAGATGCTATCGATTATTGAGAGGAAATTTGCCTTAATGTGGTTAACAGAAAATACCTTGTGGGCCAAAATGATCCAGACCTAAAAAAAAAAAAGTTGTTTCACTTTTCTTTAAAAAAAAGCAGTAACTGTTTTCAAAAGTGTGCAGCTAAAGACATAATGTACATCCTCCTTACATTAAGACAAGACTTTAATCTGTATATAAATGCTATAGACAAATTTATTAAAAGGTCTTGAGAACCAAAAATCATGTGATTGTTCACTAAAAATACATTAATTGAAGCAGAAACAGTTCCCTCATGCATTTTTGAAAGGAAGAAAAAATATTTTATAATTTCTTTGGGAAAACGTGTTTTCAAAGGAACTAGCAATCAGCTATTTCTCAAGCTGTAGGCTTGAGGTGGGGTCTGGAGGATCACCATTTTAAAAAACCTGATGTGGTTGCACAGGCAGAGGAAGAGCTCAAGACTCCGATTCTCTCTTTGTCTGCACAAGCCACGGGGTGGTGGTGGTGGAGTTGTACCCAAAATTAGAACCCCTGATTTCTAGATTTAAACCTTAAATATTGAAATAGCCCAACTTCCAATGAAGCCATTCCCTTTACTGTCAGGCAGATAGATCTCCCTTGAGGGTACGACGCAGCCTCCTTAGCTTGCCTGCTGTATTTCTGATCGGCGGGGCGCTCTTCCCCCTTGCCTTGACTGGGGCCAGGGTGCAGCCCGAGCACAGCGGCAGGAAAATCTGGGCCAGAGTTTATTTCTTCTTCTTTTTTTTTTGGGGGGGGAGGGGGGGGAAAGGGAGGGCGGGGAGAAGAGACGTGGTTTCGGAGAAGAAGAAAGCTCTGTCGCCATGCAGGAATGCCCCTGCTGGCTGCTGTTGCATCACCATGTATGTCTCCCAGCAGCCCCTTTTGCATGCTCACGTTCGCCCGAAACCTGCTCCGAGTTGCCGGACTCACCTTTGGCCTGCTCCGCGCTTAAGGAAACCGGCGGGGCCTGGGCCGAAGCAGCCGGGGGGCGCTGCAGGCTTGACATGCGGGGGGTGGGGGTGGAGAGAAGCAGAGTCTCTAACGGCGGCAGGCCGGCAAGTGCTGCTGCTCCAGCGCCAGGCAGGGCCGCTCCCTAGGCCGGCAAGGAGGCACTCCAGAACCCTCCTCTCTCCCAGGCTTAGGAACCCGCCTCTCCGCTTTCCCACTTCCGGGCTGCAAAGCAGACGGAGGCCGGTGCGCTCGGCTTCTGCGCCAGAATCTCTTTTTTTTAAAGCCGGGTTTTTCTTCTTTTTTTAAAATAATAATCAGGGAGAACTGGCACAAAGCGGAATAGCCAAGTAAAAAGCCCCCTTGACTGGTTGGCAAGTTATTTTGAGATGACCTCCCAAAGCTTGTGATTATGATGCATTTTATTAGGCGCTTCTCCGTTTTCTTCCCTATCTGGTATGAAGCTCTCGCGTCTAGGCTACCGAAAGGAGGGTCGGCTGGATGGCCTTTCTGGGCCTGTATTTTACACACAACCACACTATCTCGGGCTACGTGGAAGTAATCCTGTTGCTTTAGTTTGCGCAAAATAAGCCACTTCCCATTATTGCGAAAACAACCCCGAATAAGCGGTTGGGTTAGGAAATTATTTGTACGCACTATTTAAAAAATCAGTGAACAGGTTTAGGACTTGCTAGTTTTTTTTTTTTAATGGAGGCAAATTGCATTAGGCCTACTATGCAGGGCTGGTGTATAGATAATTAAAACGCTGCACCGAAAACAATTAGTTGTGCTTTGACGTTAATATTGCAAAGTTCAATGTAATCACACCTTCGAGTGAAGATCGCCAACCAGTGGCTGGGTGGATGTTAACTTAGTGTACTTCGATGGCTCTGTAACTCAAAGCAGATCCAACATCTACTCAATTCTTACGCTATGAGGAGCCGCAAATCGAAGCCAACAGCCGAAGAAAAGCACTTCGCAGCCTTTTAATTTCTTACATAGATACATATCTTACTTTGACAAAATTTGGGAGGCTCTCCGCTACAGCAGAAAGCCTTCTAGACAAATACAAAAAGAGCTGAAGTCACTAAGATGGAAAAGCGCGCGGCATTCGCCCACGGAGAACAGAACACGTTTCAGGTGTTGGTGAATGAAATATGAAGGCGCATTCTGTCCCATCGCTGGCAGTATAAAAGCAATTATATAAAAAAACCAAGACCCCACTGCATTTCCTGTGGGAGTTATGCATTTATTCCTTAAAATTTAAGCTTTGGGCATTGTAAAAGTCGTATGCTAACGAGATAGCTTTTTATTGGCCAGAGTTGAAGACCGCGCCCTGCCAATGACGAAACGGGGAGGAGGGGAAAACCGGAAGTGGGAGCTCCGAACTTTGAAACGGCCGGAAGGAGCTGCAGTTTGGCTTTTTCCGTGTGGAAAGCCGAGCTGCCCTGGCCATACCGTTCCCCCTTTGGTGTCTTGAAGTCAAGCGAAGCGGAGAACGGGAAAACAGAGAAATCATTTTGGGGGACCTAGTTAGGTTGAGGTTTTTGAATGGGCGCTTCACACTAGGGAATTTCTATACAAGTATGCTGTAGTGTGTCCAGTTTTATATACACGCCCCGTGTGTCTCGAGTGTTTCTAATCCTCTAAATCCGAGGACCTACCCTGTGAGGGCAGCTGGCACAAAGTATCAGCTTGACTTCATGCCAACCTCTTGCTTCGCCCAGAGATACCATTATCAGCTTGCCCACCTGTAGACACTTGTGCCCACTCGCAGCTGCATTCTTACTCCACTTGAAGGACCTTTGACACATTCATTCCCCTAGCTCAGGCCTGCTAATAAAGCATGTCTTTATACTGGGGAGGAAGTAGACCTTCAACAAAAGCTACTTGCGCTCCAAAGAATGTGATTCGGGACAAGCATCTTAAAGTCATTCTGAGATTAAGGGTAATTAAGCATGGCCTCGTCTCTTTAATCTCGTGCCTTTTTCTCTGCTAGCAGCGAAGAAAATGTCCAGTGCCAATGTCTTTCCCCAATTCTTGATTTTTTTTCATCCCCAACTTAAAAGACCATGCTTAAGTGATCAGTAATTCATAAATTTCATTGGGGATGTGTATACTGAAGTTTAAAAGGTACTATTTGGAGGGGGGAAAGCTAGTAATTCCTATTTATCATTTCTGGTACTTCATTCCCTCATCAGGGTAAGGATTTTCTCTACATAATGGAAATGTCCCATCCATATAAATCAATGCTCAGGATGCCATGAACAGGATCCTACAAGTCAAACCTGCGTACAGCTGACCAAGTCATGCTCTCACATGTGCACTCCTCTACTGTACAGACTGTATAGAATGAATCCTTGATAAATTTACAAGGTGCTGCAATTATCCAAGGTGCTAATTTCAAGAATTCCATGCAATTGCCAAAACACAAGGACCTACCGAGCTGCAAAAATAGTGGGAAAAGATATTAAAGTATTTTCCACTCCAGCAGAGAATAATAGATCCTGTTTTCAAGATACAGTATCTTTTTTCATTTCCCTTCTTTGCAACAAACTAGCAGGGAATGTAATTTTAAAATCTTGATTACTTGATAACTTGATTATAATAGCTCCTGGGCATGCAGAAAGCAAACATTAAAACATTTTGGAAGGCTTTTTTTTTTGGCTATTTGGCTGGTTTTGTTCTTTAAGAGCTGCATTTATATATAAATTAGTGTGTGTGTGTGTGTGTTTGTGTGTGCGCACGCATCTGCACACCCATGTGTGTGCTGGGTGGAACTGGTTGTGTAGGGAGATTCTTCTCCCATAATTGACTTTCTTTTAATGTTCTCATGTAAATATATATATATATATGAGGACAGATCAAGATATACAACTGTGAAATTAGACACACACATGGGGAGATCAAGGATTCACAAATTGCTACGCAAAACTGCCACGTCTAACGGGATGTGCATGAGTACATCAACTGGAATGGGTGAAGGGAAAAGGAGCAATTGCCATCAGAGACAGTTTCAACCATGCTTTGCACTGTGTGGCCATATTAATCTCCCTCACTAAACGAGAGGGAAACACACTGTTGTCTTTCCACAGTATTTTTCAGAATCATCAAAGTTCCCTCAAGGCATGGATAAAAAGAAAGCTGCTCTTTTGAAACCATCTTGTCGTGCTATGCACCTCTTAACTTGGCCCAGTCTTTCAAGGGTTGAAGAGGAACGTGATAATGCCTTCTTGAAAGTCAGATAATGCAGTGTTCCTCAAAACCATCTGGTTGTCAAGGTACAAAAAAGGGAAGCGTGTTTAGCCCCATTATGCTTTTAGTGACATCCACCTTAGGGCTAGAGTAGTGGTGGGGGGACATGGCAGGGAGAAAAGGAATGCATGATAATTCATACCTTTTCTTACTGAAACAAGGGAATGTTGAGCCATTTGTCCAAAATCCTTTTTTGATCTTTCATATTTTCCCTTGTACTACCCTTCTCCCTCCCACCACAGTTGTTTGGATTTATTGAATGATTAGGGAATTGTGTCACTAGGTAGCTTCTCCCTCATCCAGGTTTTGATGAGTTGATTTTCCTCTCCAAGAAGAAGCAGCAGCAACAAAGGATAATGACATCATTGTGGGGAATAGGGTCCATTTAAAGGGGTTTGTCACTTTCTTTTTTCAGGTGACTGTAAAAATAAGAAAGAAGGGAGGGAAAAGAGTGAACATCATTAAGTTGTATAGTTTAAAAAAAATCTCTATGTAATATGATGGACTATGTAATAATGATGTTGAAAAAACAATAAATGACAAACCCACAAAAACAAAAAACATTTGTTTGCAAAGCAAATTAAATAACGGATAAACTATTCTGATCCTAAGATAGTTTCCCCATAAATACCTGGATGAACAGGCATATCTTCAACTGTGGCCTGAAATAAGATAGTGTAAAAATCAGTCCAATACCTATTGGGGGAGAGTTAGTTGCCATCCATTCTACCAGCCTTAGTTGTGCCCCAAACCTGCAACTTTTAGTTCTTTCTTCTTCCTGCAGCAGCAACTGCCATAGAAAATAAAACAGTCTTGGCCTCACAAGTATTGGGAGGGCCCTTAAAGGAAAGGGAAAGACTGATAGTCATTTGGAGTCAGTCCTTGTCAATTTAATTTCTGGTTGGTTGGTTTTCTTTACCCCTGAAAAGATTCTCAGAGTAGCTTACAAACTACAGTTACAATAGTGCAAGATCATTAAAATACTACAATATTTCAATTGAGGAATTTACACCCTGATAAAACCCTGAAGTTATCTTACAAAACAAATCCAAATAAAAACCTAAACAGCATAACAAGAATAAAGTAACAAAAGAAAACAAAGTGAAAAACCTATGGGGTTTTTTTTAAAAACTTAAATATTTCTAAGAACTGGATAGTCTTTGTTGCCTAAAAGGCAGCAATAATATATCAGAATAGGGGTGAAGAACCAGTGGCTCCCCAGATATTCTGAACTACAGAAACCAGCATTCTTCATTATTAACTTTGATGGCAGGTATGTTGGAAACTGTAGTTCAGAAGCAAAGTTCCCCATCTCTAGACCTGCCCAAAAATGACATTCCAATATAACTGGAACATCTGGCAGTCATCTAACCTCTGCAAACAGATATATGAAGGAAGAGTTCAAAAGATGGTGTTCACCAAATATTAGGTGAGCATAAGACAAATGTGCTCTTCTATATCTGTCTTCTCCCTTCTGGTGCTTTCCAGAAACATTGAACTATATGATCAAAGACTACCTAGGAATTGTGTCCAACATAACAGGTGGGCACAAGTTAAAGCTTTGAAAGTCAGATCAGCTTCCTGAATGGTACTAGGAAACAATCTAAAAGCCACTGCAGCTCTGTTAACACTAGCTAAATATCATCATGGAAATCAGAATCGGTTTTCAATCCCACGATTGCAGTCCACATTCAATGAAGTTACTATTCACTTCTCATATTGTGCAACGGATTGCCTTCTTTTTGAGAAGAAGCAGAGCACAGCTTTACAAACCGATTCTGAATAATAACCACCAACCAATCAACCAATGGAAGTATCTACTGAGAAAGAAATATATAATGCAACAATACTCCAGATTTCTATTTTTCAAAAGTTCTCTTGCAGCAAATTCACATAAATTCATCTGCCAAGAAATAATTGTAGGTACAAGAAAATTTTAAGTAATCATAGATAATGTTCTAGGTTACTCGAGTAATAAGGATCATTTTTCATGCAATAATAAGATATGGAAACTTTGGGTAGCAGATAATGTTCTAGCTTTCTTTCAGAGAAGCTTGTTCACTTATTACCAGTCTGATCAAGGAGAAGCAAATAAGTTTCCAGGAATCTTTTACATTCAAAATTACATTATTATCTCTCTCCAATCTCTGCCAAATTAAGGCAAAGATAGGAAGCTGTATTTAAAATCACTTTCTGAATCACCAATTCCTGGTCTGAACTGATTCTCATCCTGTGAAAAGCAACACAATGTGTGCACATCTTAAAATGCTACTGACCTGTAGTAATCCTCTTGTGTGGGAAGTGGCACCCCATGCAGAGGGTGATGGGCATGCAACCACTGCTGCTGTTCCAGGGCCAAGCGCTGCAGCTCTGCTGACTGTGCATGCATGGCTTGGAGCTGGTGTGCTGCAGACATTGGGGCAGACAGAGAGCCAGGCAGATCTCTGTAGGGGGCAGCTGCAGACAAAAGCAGAAAGACAGAACAATAAATGGCAACTGGTTCCACCTGGACCCAATTCAGGGGTCGTGGGATCATTGCTTAGGAAAACACAACACAAAGAGGAATTGCAGGTTTCTTTACCTTCCATAGGACAAAGAAGAGTAAATGTCAGCATTGGATAATTTTCACCAGGAAAAGACATGTGTAGAAGTTTTCTTTTGTGTATCACTCCAAGGCAAAAGATGCTCTGCTGTACTCTTTGCAATTTTGAGCCTATATTTGATCTTTCCTCAAGACTACATCTAGTCCGGACCTGGGGAATGTCTTTCTTGAATATTACTCACCAGTCCTGCACCATAGGCTCACAGTTTTTAAATGCATTTATTTCATTTCTTTAATAAACTGAATTTGTGTGTGTGTGTAGATACTTTGAAAGCAATATATTTGTCTGGGTCCATTTCGTTTTACAGAGAAGTGACCATTGTTTTGATGATAATAATAGTAATGATCATAATTATAATAATAATGATGTTATTTATAATCATAATAGCTCATCTTTTACTTATTCATTGTAATAATCTTTCCTCTAATTTCTACCTCTTATATCTAACCATAATAAACTGAATTTTAATACAGGTGAAAACCAGTTCTGCTGTCAGTTAGCTTTTCATTTCTGGATCAGCATAAATTTACAACCACTTAATTCTTAGAAAATACTACCTACTTTTTCTTTCCCAGACATCGATTATTTATGGGATTACCTGCCTCTGATTATTTCTGCCTGTCCCACCAGATCTGATAAGGGAGACACAGTTTATCCCTTCAGTTAAACAATATTATTTACTGAGAACTAGGAAACCTCCCTTCTCTGTTGTGGATCAGATCCTCCACCCGCACCTCCCACCCACCCACCCCCAAAAGCAGACACTCCTCACTCTTCCTGCCCCCTTTCTGAACATCCTTAAAGATCTTGTTTTTTCTAAGGCACTGAGACCTGAGACCTTAAGAGAAGAGCTCAACATCTACAGTTGGATTAGATTATCATTTTAGGAGATTCTACTTTGTTGTTTATTTCTTGCTTCTGTTTAAAAATAAACAGCTGACAGACTTATTTTAAAAGTCAGATAATACATGAAGAATATATCTGAGAATGCCAGTCCCTAAGATGTTCCTCCTTATCATTCCTTCTGTACTAGACTTTGGCACCCACCCATTTTCTCAATCCATTTTCCCTACTGCTATTCCTTCTCCCCACCCAAAGTTTCTAGATGCCTTTCTCTCTTGGTTCATGTCATATTTTCCCCATTCTTTAAAGTTCTTACCAAAAAGCTGGTGGCGCAGCACTTCATTTTCATGGAGTGGATGAGGCAGAAGTGGATTAGGTATAGTGCCCGCTGGGTAGGGTATTCTGGTAAGATGTGATCCAGAAGCCAGTGGATCGATAAGAGGGTGAACAGAGGCAGAAGCTGCAGAGGAGAGATTAGTTTTTAGGTACTGGAGGAAAACAATACTATACTGTATGTGTAGGATATAAGGAATTTGAATGCACTTTATCCTAGTTCCTTATATTCATATTAATTAATTATATATAGTATTATATAACATCCTTTCTGTAATCTTACAATATGGTATGAAAACACTTCTATATAAAAGGCCAATTCTGAAAGAACAGTGGGTTACCTCACAGTCAGACAATCCATGCCTGAGGTAAGACTTATCTTTTGTTTGTGCAGATACTCATATTAATACATATAATTACAATATTAATAATTATATGTAAATATTCAACAGTTTAGCCCACTTGCTTATTGATTTAGATTACCATACAGTCCTAATCCTGATTTTATCAAAAGTAGAAAAGGATGGAAAGTAAAGCAAAGAGTGACAGGGAGGGAGGGAGAGAGGGAGGCGGGAAGGAAGGAAGGAAGGAAGGAAGTGGATTTTTAAAGCTTTCTTGAAGTACTCAGAATTTAATTTTTGTTATCAATCATATCTTACAAATACAGAGATTATAATTAATTCACTGATATTTCTGAGTGATAGGTCTAACACAGTTGCTGAGACTTAATTTTCACTGATGTAAGCAAACTTGTAGCTGAGCTCTTAAAAAAAAAAAGTGTTACATAACTAAAAGACCCTCCACCCACTAATATTTCATGTAAGCTGAAAATGAGCACATCAAGGAGAACGGTTCAATCCCAGAGTCCTCCCTGCTGTACCAGTATTCCCTTGCACAGGAATCCTGGGTTCAATCTGTTTCTACTGAAAGTGTCTAATCAGGTGAGGTTCCAAAGACATTCTAATGAGAATTCAACAGTTCCAAAGAGACATTTGAAATCTGTTTCTAGACTGTGCTGGAGACCAAGGAATCTCCTCACCTGCATGGATAGCGTCCTGCTGGTGGAGATGGAGGTGGGAGTGGATGTGGGAGTGCTGGTGATGATGGGGGGTCACGTTGAGCATCTGCAGCCGAGCCAAGGGGTCGTTGCTCAGAGCAGCCACTCTCTCGGCATGCTGTCGTTCAGCTGCTAATCGCTCGGCATAGGACATGTCAGGGCGCAAAGCCGGGCCAGCCGCCAGGGCTAGCCGTTCTCGCTCCAGGTGGCCGAGCCCTGGATGGAAGGGAAAAGCAGGGTGGAGGCCTGGACCTGCCTGGAGAGCCAGCCCCCCATGCCGTGGGAAAGGATCCATTGCAGCACTGGGCACCGCATGGAGCTGCTCCAACTCGGCTGGTTTAACTTCAAAGCCAGGCTTAAGACGCTCACGCAGGTCGCGATCCCTGAGATCCCGTTCACGGGCTTCCCGTTCTCGCAATTCTCTCTCCCGCGTGGCTGGGTCGCTGCTGTAGATGGCTGGCACATTGTAACCAAGCAATCCTGGATCAACTGCACCCAGCGGGACATAGAAGGGATGATTCCGGTTGCTTGGAGACATGACATGAGGCCGTGCATATTCGCTAAGGGTGCGAAGGGCTGGCGTGTCAGGACCCAGATACGGTGGGACAGTCGCTACGGCGCTGCCTTGCTCAAAAGATGGGCGATGAGGAACAGGGCCAAGAGATGGACAATCCACTGGTCGGCCCTCTTGGGCAACTTTCTGCAAGAGAAGAGAGAGTAGGTCATTTAGCCAAGACATGTTCTGCTTGCCCAGGATATAGTGTGATATGTGTCAGAGCATCTACCTTCTGACAAACTTGGCAGGTAATAAATATAGGTTGCATAGTCAACTCTAACTGGCAGCAGTTCTTTGAAAACCTCTGGCAGGGATATATCTGATTCTGCAATTCTGTTATTCTTTCAGAAGGGAAGCCAAGAATCAAAGGAGGAGTTTCTGCATGTAGCTGGCATTTACGTACCACGCTTCGTTCCAGCTCCCTTTCTTTCTCCCTTTCCCGTTCTTTCTCCCGTTCCCGCTCTCTTTCTCGCTCTTTCTCTTCCCTGGCCTTCTGTTCAGCCTCTCTGCGCACTTTCTCAACAAGATCAGCTCGTTTCTTGGCCAGTTTGGAGCCATCCAGGGGCACAAAGTAGAGATCAGTCCGTGAACAAGAATTAAAGCCACGATCCAGATGTTTGTTGAATCTGGGTGAGAGAGAAACTTGAATATCTCAGTCTCCATATGAACTCACCCTGGGTAAACCCAAATTCTTCAAGAAAAACAGTACAAGATTATTTGACCTGCAAGATTTACAAACATTAGGCCAAATGACACAACAATTTTAATTTTGCATTGTTTATTCTGCTTCTATTCCTTGTGAGCAGCACTCAGAAGGTTGAGAATTCAATCTTTGGCACCAGCAGATGTTTCTCTATCAGGGTACAAAGAGGAAATATCTGCTGCAAATTTTGCATAGGCATCAGGAAGGGCATCCGGTCATAAAAAGAAAAAAAAATCCGACTTCTATTTCTTAAAGAGAGAGGTAAAATGCAGAAGCCATACACAGCACTATGACTTAGAAAGTCCATCAGAAATTCCTTTTCAACAGTGATTCTAACTTTTGAGATTTTAACAAACTCTGCCATACGCAGAACTTTTAAAAATGGGTGATGTATGAATTTAAATCAATTAAATATGCATGGCCATGGAGCAATGGGGGAACTCTGTCCCTATAGGGATATTCCAAGCCCACTTGTTGATTTTTCAGCTTTTGTTACAGAAACTGTCTATATCAGTGTTTCTCAACCTTGGAGACTTTAAGATGTTTGGACTTCAACTCCTAGAATTTCCCAGCCAGCAAAGCTGGCTGGGGAATTCTGTGGATTGAAGTCCAAACATCTTAGTCACCAAGGTTGAGAAACACTGTTCTATATCATCATTCTCTTCTGCTGGATTCTGCAAATGTAATTGCTCAAAGGAAGAATTCCTTGTTCCCAACCCCTTGATCTCCCTTCTCCAACCTCTCCATTTCCTTATGTTCCTTACCTGGCTGATTGGCTGGCATGACTGGGGACATCCACCACTTTGGGAGCCGGGGAAGGACTCCGCATTGGAGGCATTGGGCTATCAGGGGGCTCATATTCCTCTGAAGGCTCTTGCTTGATCTGTGCAGCACTGAGTGGCAGGGGAGGCAAGGGTGGAGGAGGGGCTGCCATACTTCCAGAGGCAGGAGGGACAATGGGGGCTGGTGAGGAGGCCTTGTAGCCGCCCGCTGCCGGAGAAGAGCTCAATCGGTATCCTGGGGGTGTGGCTACACGGAAGGAGGATGCCGAGGATGCAGGTGGAGAGCCTGGCTTGTACGGGGCTGGCGGCTGGAAAGTGGGAGATGGAGAAGCTGTGCGCTTCCCATAAGGGGTTGTTGTTTGGGCTCCAACTGGAGGTGATGTTGTCTTGTATGGAGCTGTGGAAGAAGAGGCCATTGTGGTTATGACCGTGGAGAGGGTAACTGAAGCAGAAGTGACTGGGGGTCCAGCCCCATGGGCAGGTGAAGGGGGAGGGGGAGGAGGAAAGGCATAGGTGGCTGTGCTCTGCCCTTGAGGGTGGCTACAGAGTCCGGAGTATGTCCCCTGGGATGAGGAAGAGGAGGAAGAAGAGGAAGAAGAGGAGGAGGAGGAAGAGGAAGATGCAGAAGGAGCCTGACTGTATGTAGCATGGCTATGGGGTGGGTAGAGGCGTAGCCCATAGGCAGCGTGAGGAGGGTGATGTGGACCCGGTTCTAATGGGTGAGAATAACTACTAGACGTCTGGGGTGTGGCAACTGCTGCTGCTGGAGACAGACCAGCACCATTGCTGTGGTTGTGGTGGTGCTGCTGCTGCTGCTGCTGCTGGTGATGAGTGGACTGACCAGGAAAGGAGGCAGGAGGGTGAGAGTTAGTGTTCCCTAGTGGGCGGCCGTATGGTGGTGGGCCTTGACTCCATACAGGCTGGGAGGGCATGGAGGGCTGAGTGTACTTGGGTGGCTGGCTGGATACAGAGAGGCTGCTGGGGGGTGGAAAGGAATGGCCATATGATGAACTGTAACTGGGTAATGCCTGGGAGGGGGGAGGGAGGGGATACTGAGCAGAAGAGCTGGGAGGTGGAGGAGGAGGGGGAGCATAGGGATAACGAGAAGGGACAGGTGACTTATCCTGCCCTATTGCATGGGGCGATGAAAGATGTCCACTTAATGCTTGCCCCACCACCCCCGGCGAGCTGGAGGTCACAGACATGTTATTGAGAGGGCGCAGAGCTGGAGGCGGAGGCAGATTGGACAGCACGTGCGGGAAAGTCGCAGCAGCAGAAGGAATTATTGACGGGGAATTGTTTGGAGGTGTCTTCTGAGGAGGCAAACCACCTGCCACGGAGGCTAATGAAATAGGAGTAGTTGGGGGTGGGTTGTGCTTAGTACCGAGGGACTGCTCACGCACACTTGGTGTTGGAATCCCCACTCCTGCACTCACAACTTTGGGCCCCAGTTGGACCACATTAGCATTGGGGTACAGAGAAGCATGCATTGTGCAGGATGAAGAGGACGAAGAAGAGGGGGAGGAGGAGGAGGAGTTGGTGGAAGGAGTGGGAACTGGCGGGGCTTGGCCCTGTGCCTGGAAAATCCTTGAAGCCTGGGCTTCAATTTGAGATTGGTAGCCACTTGGGGGGCCCTGAGGATGAACCTCCCCTGATAAGCTGAAGTTGGATTCTGGGGGACGCGCAAGGCCCTCCGGCAGGGGAGCAGGTGAGGGGCTCTGGGGAAATAGTGGAGGGTGGTGGTAAGAGCGAGAGGGTCCTTGTGAAAGGACAGAGGAGGAATCAGAATCATTCTCCACACTGCCAGGGCTGTAGACACTGGGAGAGGTGCTTCGATTATCCTGGTCAATGTCTCGTGGGTCACTGCTTGTCTCATCGTTGAAGCTATGGCCATCTAGACTGTCCACATCTGAAGGAGATTGTGGTCTTGGCAGCTCCTAGGATTTAAGAAAAGCAATAAACACTCAGTAGATACTCTTTCAGGGATATTAAAAGAGACCTTGCTAGGTACGCTATGGAGGGAGCTATGTTAAAAGAAGAATTACAATTGGATATAGGAAAGGCTGGCTCATTTGTGTGTGAATAATCAGCTATCTTGGAAAATACAACCACAACTGTCAGATATTGTGATAGAACAGAGGTGAATATTTAATAGATTAACAGAGTTGGAAGGAACCTTCTAGTCCCTTCCAGCCCAACCCCCTGCTCAAGCAGGAAACCTATACGATTTCAGCCAAATGGTTGTCCAATTTCTTCTTTAAATCTTCCAGTGTTGGAGCATCCACAACTTCTGGAGGCAAGTAGTTCCACTGATTAATTGTTCTAACTTGTCAGGAAATTTCTCCGTTGTTCTAGGTTAGTTCTTGGCTAGATGAGCTTAGGAAAACAATAATTCTGGGGATGTTTGGAGCTGACCCACCCTGAGGAAGAAGAGTTGTAGGGAAAACCTACTTCTGTTTTAGTTTTCTTTGCAGCATTGGTATCCTCTCCTTCACTCTCTGAAATCTCCTCTGATCGACTTTGCTTGCTTCCTTTAGGTGCCATTGATTCTTCCACACGACCTTTCTGCAAGACAAATGGACAGGGGAAGAGACATATTGCAGAGCAAAAAAAAGTAAATATCATTTATTCAAAATATATATATTTAAAGATTCTGTTTAGCTACAGAAAATGTAACATAATTCACATGAAGTACAGTTAATTGAAACTATTTCCTGTATTGGTCACAAAGGCGATTCCACTATCGCACAAATAACGTAGTGGCCCAGAAAGTATCAGACTGCTAAACACACAATTTAAGGCAGATTTAGAGCAGATTAGGGCAACTGATGGTGGAGGTTATGCAGTTAACAAATAAACAATAATTGCCTTAAAGAGGAAGAACTTTCCAACTCTAATACATGTTTTTGCAAACAGCTGAAAATTCTACCTTGGTAGTTTGTCGCGATTTCTCAGCTTTGCCATCACTGCTGGAAGTACTGACACCACCAGGAGATGCTCGACCCCGTGTTCTGAGCTCCTCTCGGGGGCCCGGAGTCTCCTTCTTTCGACCACTCCGCATTGACATCTTTTGAGAAAACAGGCAACTATTTATTTCTTTACATCTCCTTCCAACTTTTCTGTCTCTTAAGTTTGTATTTTCATTATGTGCAGAGCTTCCAAAAAGATCTCAGTATCTGGATTCAAAATCTCTATGTGGAACAATTCAATCTTTCTCATTGTCTACAATGATTTTGTTTTTACAGGTATTTGTCTAAAATATTGCTTGCTGGATGAGGCAAGGGAAAGACTTTAGATTAGGCACTTTTAATAGCAAAATACTGTGTATTTCCTGTAAAAATGTCTGAATGGAATTTTGTAGCTCCGGGGCATATAAAAAAGTACAAACTGTCCAGGGGTGGAATCTGACCGGTTTTGCTACCGGTTCGGTGCGCGCACATGTGCACCAAACACAATGCAGCGCGGCTCTTTAAACCACTTTTACAGGCTCCAGAGGCAGCGGGGATCATTTGTAAGGCTCTGTAGATGCTCCAAACAGCTGATTAAGCTAAGTTAAAAAAAAAAACGAAGCTCTTATAAGGAAGGATAAGGGCAGGGGTGGGTGGGGCCAATTTCAAATCACCACTACTAGTTCGGGCGATGTGGTGCGATCCGGCTGAATTTCACCACTGAAACTATCTTAAAAACAACCACTTCTTCTCTTTACATTCTTTCCACTGAATCAGTGTAGGAGAACAATTTTGTGTCATACATTTTTTTCCTCTGCCATAGTGAAATACAAGAAGTGACCTGCTAAATTAAGCATACATGATTACCACCCATGTACAGTTATTTCCTGGTTATGTTGTCTTTGTAAAACTGCAAAACCAGTATAATGTTAAGTACTTAATACCGCAACTGATAGGCTTGGAAGTTTAAATTGTATAGCTTAGCTTAAAGTAACAAAAAGGACAAATTATTTTAGATTGCCAATTTTAATCAGATTAAAATTGTTGATTATCATTAAAGTTCTGGTTTTGATCTTGTGTGGTTCATGAAACTTGCTCATGGCAGAAAAACTTTCCTACTCCTGCTCTTCTACCCTGCAGAATCTAACAATAACTATCTAACTATCTAAATAACTAGGTCAGGGATGTCAAATTTGCAGCGCCATGTTGTTGACATGTGACATGTCACAACATTTTTCCCCTTCACTAAAATAGGGGTGAGCATGGCCAGCATCCGGCCCGCGGGCCACGAGTTTAACACCCCTGTACTAGGTGTACCATAAGGGAGGTCCTCAAACCTGGCCAATCCATAAATTCCAGAATTTTTGCCAGTGTCAAGAGATCAAATGGCAAGATTTTCAAAAATATTTGAAGATGATTAATGCATCCATTCATTAACTAGTGGAACCCAATGTTTGTTAATAGAATAGGCATGGTAGAAATTTAAGGTCATATTACTTTCATTTTGAAGGTAATTTTGGTTCAGGTTTACAACATGAAAGGAATACTTTTTTAAAAAATCTTTCCCTCTAGCAGTGATTAATAATTCTTTTTATAGAATGGTTAGTAGCATTAGTTTATATTGAACTTTGTGGAGTGTGTCTTTCTTTATATTAAATTTGCAGTTATTGTAAAACTTCAAAGATGAATTATTACTTAACCAAAATTCTGTAACTACAGTATAAATAAAGTAGGATTTTTTGCTGACTACTTTTCTATTGCTATTCTCAAGATGACAGAGACAGGACACTTTAATACTTATTTCCATTTGAACCCCATAAATTACTCAGAATCACATATAAACATATTAATCCACAAAGCCTTTAAACTTTTCTTAACTTGGAAAAACTCATCCACTATGTTTTCATGATTAAACCACGGCAATCCACAACCCATACCCCGTTACTGTATCAGATACAGTAGTCCTCAACTTACTACAGTTCATTTAATGACCATTCAAACAGCACTGAAAAAAGTGACTTATGACCGTTCTTCACATGACCGTAGCAGCATCCCCAAGGTCACATGACCAAAATTCAGATGCTTGGGACTGATTCATATTTATGATGGTTGCAGCGTCCTGGGGTCATGTGATCACCTTTTGCCACCTTCTGATTAGCAAAGTCAATGGGAAAGCCAGATTCACTTAACAACCGTGTAACTAACATATCAACTACAGTGATTTACTTAACAACTGTGGCAAGAAAGGTCATAACATGGGGCAAAACTCATTTAACAAGTGTCTCACTAAGCAACAGAAATTGTGAGCTCCTTTATGGTTGTTAAATTGAGGACTACCTGTACTCATGAATGAAATGTTCACACTTCAGTAGCTCTCCAATTATTTAAATGTAGGAATCCCAAGACATTCCTAAAGACTGCCTACGTAGGTAGACCTCAACTTACTATACAGGTAGTCCTCAACTTACGAACTACAACTGAGCCCAAAATTTATTGCTATGTGAAAAATTTGCTAAGTGAAAAGTCATTTTATGAATTTTCTTGCTACATTTGTTAAATGAATTGCAGCAGTTGTTAAATTAGTAACATGCTTGTTAAGTGAATAGAGTTTCTCCATTGACTTTGCTTGTCAGAAATTTGCAAAAAGGATTACATTACCCTGGGATGCAACAGTCATAAATATGAGTCAGTTGTCTAGCATCCAAATGTAAATCATGTGACTATGGGGATGCTGTAATGGTCATAAGTGTGAAAAATGGTCATAAGTCAGGGGGCTTATTTGGTCACAGCAGGGGCTTTTATTTTCTTAATAAAATTAAGCTCTTTTTATTCTTATTATATATTCTTGTTTTTAATTTGTCCTACTTACAGAATCTTTATTCTGTCGAGTCTTCATTCTTTTGGGTGTAGGGTCCCCATTCTCCTTCATCCGGGTGGATGAAAACATTAACTTTTGTACCTTTCCCCACTCCGCTAGTCCTTGAGGGACTGAGGTAAGAGCCTCAAAGTATTACGCTCCTCAGAAAAAATAGTCAGCAAGAAACTTTATTCAGGTATGCAGTGAGTTCCTGGCAATTTCTAAAACAGAGAATTTGGAGAAAAAGATAAGAAGTTAGAAAATGTTATATGAATTAGAGTTAAAGGTTTTCCTTATTATGCCTTAGACTCTTCAATAAAACTATTTAAAACTGAAAAGTGCATATTAGATGGCATACTAAAGCCTCTGAAAAATCACCAATTTACATATTCCTACAGTAATGGAGGAAAACCAGAATACTATTTATTTAGAATTCATTTTCTCCACAACTGATAACATTATTAATGGCTTAAAATACCAAGAGAGGCTGACACTTTAATTATGATTTGTTTCTGCCTGTTTATTTTGCAGCTTTTACTATAATAGCTATTTGCAGTCTAATTATATTGTCTTGTTCAGTATCATTCTGAATATAGAATTTCAATACAACATAGCTTTAACATTTGTTTAATCCATGTTACATACAACCCTGTAAATTCCTAAATAACCTTGACTCCATCAACAGACACCATGTTAGTGCTGTGACAGAGAAAATAAAACATGGAATATAAGAATCGTAGGGTTGGAAGGATCTTGGAGTCTTTCAGTCCAACCCTGCTCAAGCAGGAAACCCTATATCAATCTACATAAACGGCTTTCCATCTTTTTCGTATCATCCAGAACTGGATACAAGTGTGGCCTCACTAGTGCAGTATAAATATTAATCTGGTACAATTTTGTGGACATTCAAATTCTCTGCATGTATCTCCAAAAAAAGGAAATGAAGCTTATGTAACCATTTGCAGGATCTGGCCTTGCACAAACCATGGCTTTTCATGCCTCTTTTCAGCCTCTTTTATGTAATATTTTATTTAATCTTATTTAATCTCTTAATCTGAGACGTGTGTACCATTTTACATGCCATATTACTTAGGAGAAGTGCTTCCTATGTGGCTTGGATCAAGTCCACCTATAGAAGCGAAACTATTTGAAATGAGCTTTGTGTTCACGTGAAATTGACCCAAACAATTCAGATATTACTTCACACCTTCAGCTTTCCTGGCAACAGTGATAGTGCTCTAATAATGTATTACTGAATGAAGAATTCTGGGACATTTGGACCTATTTTTGAAATGTCAGTTGGCCTAATATTAAGTCAGTTACCTCAATATATTTACTATCAGACAGAGTGTCGGCTGGCAAGGACTAGAAGATGGGCTTTTTCCACTGTGGCCCCTACTCTATGGTACATCCTCCCTTCAGAGATTAGAATGGCCCCAAACCTGTTAGCCTTTTGTAAGGCCTTAAAAACCTGGCTATATCCCCAAGCCTGGGACACTGAATGTGTCAAGGGACCCATTTCCTGGCTATATTGCTAACTGGCTAAGTTTCTCAGCTGCTATATATATTTATTTTGGATGTTTCTATTGTTTTTGTTTCAAAATGTTTTTAGTATTTTGACTGTAATATATTTTTTGAATTGTAAGCCAGCCAGAGTCATTGACTGATGGAGGGAGGGAGG
>JAEANM010005096.1:0-20007 GCA_017656035.1 Myanophis thanlyinensis
TTTAAAGCAATAGTACATTTTAAGTTAAAGCAGTAAACCTTAAAATGACAATCCTGGTTTATATATTGCCTACCCAATTACTGTTAGAGTTTACATTCCTAACAGAAGCCCCCTTTCCCATCCCACTCCAAGCCCACCAAAGTATTTCTTTTTGTCCTTTTTCAACAGCCCCTTCCATCCGTTACTTTATTCATTCATGGGGTGGGGTTTCTTTGAGGATGGGCACACGACTGAAAGGTGGGTTAAAGATGTGGTGTGCAAGCGCACACATGTGGGAGTGAGCGCAGTGAATGTACATGTACGCCTAGAATTTTTCCAGAGATCAATCCCCACCTTATGTTCTAGTCTTTGCGTGTTGTTAAGCAGCACCTTAAACCATGGCTTGCATGGGACTCAGCTCCCCAGTGTGCATGGATTGATTGCAAATGATCACAACTTTTCTCCAACTTTTTAAAACAAAAGCCTTCAGATCCCGAGAGATGCTCAATTCAGCACGACTTGGCACAAGCCTGAGAGGAGAAGAGGGTTTTTTTTAATCTGTGGAAGCAAAGCAGCTTCCTTCTCTCTCTGTGTGTGTGTGTGTGTGTGTCCACATAGTTAAACTGGATGGAACATTTCTCCACCCGAGAGTGACACCGCATGTATCACCCCCCACAATAAATAAAAACTGTATTCATTAACATTTTAATAAAGGAGGAAATGAGCATGATGAAGACAGATGGGTTGTGCATTTCTCAACCCATCTGTTTGGCAGTCCATTTGTAATACCACACCCAAGAGTCGAGCAGACGGAAGGACCCTGATGGAATTCACGCGCAAGCTAGCTTGGAATATCTCCCTTGCCCGCATTTCACGCAGGTATGGAGCCGTGGCTTTCTCGGCCAAGTCGGCTGGGTGCCACCAGCCTAGAAGGGTTTTCTCTGCTGGGAAACCTGTACCCTTGGGGAGAAAAAATGTCTCTGTGTGTGTGTGTGTTGTTGTTGTTGGAGAGAGACTTGGCCTGACATTTTCAAAGGGGAAACTTCAACGGTAAGGCAGCTTTGCTGGGAGGGCCGTAGTCTATTCCGCTGTCAGTGCCTGTGGCTCACGAGCTCCTGCAAGGCTACGAAGAAATGAAAAGCATGAAATCTGCATGGAATAAAGCAGAATTGCCTTCTTTCCATCTGAGGCTGCTGCTGTTGCTGTTGTTGTTGTGATGATGATGATGATGATGTGATCTGCCTCTACACTGGGTGAATGGGATTCTCTCTCATCGGTATCATAAGATGCTGCAGAGTCACTCCCAAAATCTGGAAATCGGGGAACCTTTCTGAGATGACAAGAGCGACTTGAGATGACTTTTTGAAAGGGATGGTTGAATAGCAGACTTGGAAGGGACCTTGGAGGTCTTCTAGTCCAACCCCCTGCTCAAGCACCATTCCAGACAAATGGCCGTCCAGTCTCTCTAGTGATGGAGCACTCACAGCTTCCGTTCCACTGGTTCATTGTCCTCAATCTCTGCATGGGTCATTTAGCAATAGCGCTTTTTATATACCGCTTTCTAGTGCTTTCCAGCCCTCTCTAAGCGGTTTACAGAATCAGCCTCTTGCCCCCAAGAAATCTGGGTCCTCATTTTACCCTTCTGGGAAGGATGGAAGGCCGAGTCAATCTTGAGCCTGGTGAGATTTGTCTGCCGGTGCAGACAGCAGAAGTGTCCTCATTTGATGACCCAAGCCCCTTCCTGCTAAAGGTTGCTGGGTTTCTTTGCAACAGCTAGGTCAGCTTTAAGTTGGACTGTGGTTGCCGCGTTTTGAAGATGCTTCAATCCCCAAGTGTGCATACTTTCCAACAAATGCAGTGGAAACATCTCGGGAAGAAGACTGAAGACAGCGACTCCTTGAAGGGGTTGGATGTAGTCCAAAGCCACTAGACAAATATTATGTGCTTGCTGGGTTTGCTGCCGATGGTGGGCAGATACGTAGGACCCTTCAGGTGTGTTGGGACCACAACCCTCAATGCTCCCTGCCTGCCTGGTGACGGGGTCTCAATCTGTCAACGTTAAGGATTGTCAGCAATTCCCCACCGTCCGTTTCTCCGTCTTCCACGAAGCGTGTAGATTGTCCTTACGGCGCTGCCTTTTACAGATGAGCGGCTATGAATCAAAAGAGGATTTGCCTCTGTGTTTGGTGTCCCGAAGAATGTGACAAAAATGAATAAGAAAGAGAAAAGAAAGCCGGGGCTGAATTAGTAAGCAACTCTTAAAGAAGTTTAATCAAGAAAATGGAAGAGCAGACACTAACTAGAATATCGAATGGCCGTAAATGAGCTAATTGTCACCGGTCTGTTTCCTGAAGCTATTCTGTTCCATTTGTTTACTGCAAGTGTAAACACCACTCAAGAGTGCTTAACCTGAGACATTCGATCAACTGAGCAACAACCGGGCCTATTAATCTCTCCACCGGCTTAGAATTGCGCTCTGTTTATATGCCGCATCTGTAGAATGCTTTCGTCTTTTCTCTCTCTCTCTCTCTTTCTCTCTCTCTCTTCCTCCTACCCTCACTTCCTTGGTGGAAGATAAAAGATCTGGCAAGAAGAGAGATTAAGCTAAAAACTAATATAAATGAACCCTATTCATCTCCCGGGCACTCGGCTTTGCTAGGAAAATAGTATTTTGAAGGAAAAGACGGTCTTTCTCGCACAGCCCAAGGACCCAGCCAGGTTTACAGAGGACCTTTTAAAAAATTTAAACAGCAAGTTTCTCCTAATCATCAAACTAACTGTTTTTTGTTTTTTTTTTTAAAAAGGCTGCTTCTCCCTGAAGCGCAGGTTCAACCAGGAGAAAAAGGCTGGATATAAAAACCACTTATTCGACAATATGAAAAGGATGCGGCAATGCCAGGGATTGTGTTAAGGATGGTCCCCTGTTTAGAGAATGAGTACAGAGTGAAGCGTTGTGAGAGTGGTGTGGTAAAATACATAAATCAAGATACAGAGACATTTGAGTAGAAAAATAGGTTTTTACTTTCTTGGAAATAGAGGTTTAGCAACATCCATCAATCAGTCCAAATTCATACACAGTCAAGTCAGTCAGTCATCAAACAGTTCAGTCCAGGGATAATCCAATACTCAAAGTCCAGTAACAAATATACAATTCGATACACAGAGATTGCAAACAGTAGCAAAAACTCACAGTAAATCCACGCTGGTTAACACAAGGCTCTTCAGTAGCAAACACCCTGCAATTAGTAACCAACAACCAGTAACCCACATCTACAAGTGATTCTGGCTCCTTCTTATTGCTGCTTGAGGAAGCAGTAGCCAATCACATTTTCCTTAAAGCTATAGCACTTAGAAGTAAAGTAACAATCCTGGTTTATATATTGTCTACCCAACAATTGTTAGTTTTACATTCCTAACAGACTAGATTATTTCTTCTTACCCTTTTCTACTTTGCTTTCAGACAAAGAGGAAAAGGTTACATAAATGTCCACGGCCAAATTCCAATCCTTTGTCCATCCTAAGCAACTGTCCTTTGGCCAATCCCAAAGATCTAGAGAAGTTTGGTCAATGTGACAATATCAGCATTGGGTCAAAGTGTTCAGTGGAGCATCATAGCGTCTCTCCCTTGGCATCCACTGTCACGTCAACGTCAACAAGATGTTCTCCTGCCAGGTTCTTCTCCCTTGTGATGGACATGGCCTGACCTCTTTCACTCCTAAGCATCCCACGATGGATAGAGAGTATTTGATCACAAACCCAACTCTGCAGAGGCAAAGGTATCTTGACCACCATGCTCTAAAGGCAGCTGAAGCCTACTCCAGAGGTCGAGTTGGTGCTCCAGGTTGAAGGTGCAACACCCTGGTTACCCTCTCTTCCATGTCATTCATCCATAACTCCATGGAACCTACTCAAGAGTCACGTGCGTGCAGTGGTAACAGCACTGAAGGGTTTCAGCGTTCTGTGTAATGAATGCAACTTTCAGAAATTTCTATTTTAATACCACTGAAATGTTCTGCTTTCTGAGGGAAGGGTAAGATGGAGAGAAAGGGTCTCAGTCCATCCTCATGCTGTCCTCATTGTTGCTTTCTATGCCCTGAACAGCTATTTCCGCCACGCCTTGAGAAGATGGCCTGACAGGGGTCCTCAAATCCTAACCCCTAAATAAAAGGAGCATTTTATCCGTCCCAAATGCCAAGCAGAAACTCCAGAGCTACACTTCTGGAGGGCACCAGTCTGACACAGGCCAATTTAAAACAATCACTTAAATTAAATCCTCTGTAATTTTTATTCATTACAGCGATTGTGACTGAAATGATCTCTTCTGCAAATTACTTTGACCAGAACGTATCTACAGATAACGCTTGTATAAATCCCGACTCTCCGCTGAAATAGAGATGGGAAGGCAATATTCGGATGGCGATAAAATACATTCCCATGCGTGTCACCAAAATTATACTAAGTGGCGAGGTTTTCAAGCTGTAATTCCTCTAACCTTAGCTGAGGATATGCTGACTTTCAGAGTATTCTTGAGAACAGGATCGGTCTTTCCTCTCTGCCTTGCTTAAGGGAAGCTAGCAAAATATTTACTAATACGGCATGGCTGTTCTGAATGATAATGATCATTTTATAAGCCTCCCAGAAGCAACTACTATTTTGATTTTCAGAAATCATACTTGGAGGGAATTCCTACAATCTCCCTCCACCCCACCCCACCTTTAGCAGCTATAGGTTACTGTCCTCTGCCTTAAATTCATAATTCAGAAGAATCCGTCAACTTGAGTTGAATTAGGGATTTTGTTTTGGCTATAAGTTATTTGTTATTAGAAAACCAGTCAAGCTTTGGAAATCAAAAGGGGAAGAAACTCAAAATAACTATAAAATCCTATTTGGGAGGAGAAGATGGACTTTACGGTAAAAATCAAACTCCTGTGTTAAATTTTTCACAACCGATAAACCCTACATCATCCTGTCTACAAATGTCTCTTCACTCCTGGAGAATTACAGAGTAACCCTGCCTCGTCTTCCTTTGCATGTGAAATTTTGGGATGTTCCCATGTATTGTACCTTCACGGCAGGATAACAGTCCTGCCAATTCAGATACGAAACCCCAATTCTTCTTTTTTTATATAGAATTGATCCAACCAATCTCACCCTCTTCCCTTTTCCTCCAGTTATACAACTTTATTGAAGCTCCTCCATCCATTCCCTAGTTTTCTCTCCTTTTCGTATTTGTGCTTGCAGATACAAAACGCCAACCGAGGTGCATGTATTTGACGGGCACTGAGATATGCTGGTAGATTATGATGTTATCAAATAAAATCATAGGATTTGTCTGACAGCGTGCGAGAGTTCAGGAAAAAAAATATCTCTTCATCCTCTCCAGGATTACCGAAGCAATTTTTGTAGGATATTATCAAATCTCTGCTGAGCTTCTTACCACATTTTAGAGGTGAATTATTACATTTTCCAGTTGACAATCCTCCCTTAGTCAATCGGTTAGATTCTGGCAAAGGTTGATAGCCCGGATTGCATCTGGCCACTCAGAAGGGCAGAATCTTATCTGACTTTGAATATTGTGACAGCATCGATGATGATCAGAAACACAATTAAATAACTGAAGTACCAGACAATTCAGAAACACTGCAAAGACACCAGAGCTTTGTTCAGGATCTAAGAGTAAGCTAAATGTAGATACCCTTTGAAATCCTAGACAGGTCCATCAGGACCACCAAGGGATGAATGCTATTGGGGTCTCTGATTTCTTGAATAGACGTACACCCTTCCCCTACATTTCCCCATCTTACTTATTTTTGAAGGAAGAAACAAAAGGGGAAGAGACACTCATCGCAAGCATGTACACCAACAAACAGGTACCTGGGTGGGTTGAGAAGAAACGCACAAGGAAGGAACTGGAAACTTGTGTGCCATCTGAATATGGCTGATTGCATCTTCTAAGAAACCCCTCCAGCTGAGCTAGTGATAAGGAGCGTGTGTGTGTCACAGTTTAGCAATATTTTGAAAGCTACATGTTCCCTTTCCTAACACAATGGTAGAGGATGCTTAGGATATCAAGCAAAGCTGTGCCTTTAATAGCAACAGCGATAGTGCTTAAGACTTATATACTGCTTTCATAGTCCTTTACATCCCTCTCTAAGCAGTTTACAGAGTCAGCCTATTCACTCTACTTTCTTCATTCTATCCCACTCCAAATCTTAGATTTCATCCTTCTGTCTACTTGCTTCCCGGAGCAAAATTTCCATTGTTCCCAGTATAGTTTGGGGTGAAGGATAGATAGAAAGAACGGGACACTGGAAGCAACGGTGGTAGAGCCATAGCTGTCTCACCTCTCATTTGGACAGCAGCACATTTATCCAAAGCTAAAGAGGATGTTTCCAAGTTGCCAGCTGCCATCCATCCAGATGACATCTTGACACGTCTACAAGAGTGCACCCAAAACACCATTAGAATCGTAGATTCATAGGGCTAGAAGGGATTTGGGAGGTCTTCTAGATCAACCCCTTGCCCAAGGGAGGAGTCTTTATAGCAAAAAGGATTGTCCAATCTTTTCTCGAAGACCTCTAGTGATCGAGCACCCAGGACGGCAGGAGTCAAGCTGTTCCATTGAAACCTCTTCTCTGTTTATTTATTTATTATATTTGTTATATTTATTATATTTGACAACTGTTCAAATATTGGAAGGTTTAATCCTGTCTCCTTCCTAACCCTTCTCTTTATAGGCTAGTTCCCCTTAGCCATTCATCATACAATTTAGTCTCCAGAGCCCTGAACATCCTTGTTGTTCTTTTTTGCACAACAGAGGAGCGGAAAGAAAGGGGTTTCGTTAGCACAAAAGAGCAGGTGAGTCACTTTGGAAACTAAGCTCTGGAGATAAAGCACCAGGTTCATCGATTTGCAGACTGGCCCTTCTGGGAAGTTTAGAATAACACAAAAAAAAAAAATCATACCATCGACACAACTACAAAGTTTCAGAACTGTGCCTGGACTTCACGACGGCAGCTCCCAGCAAGGGAGAACAAGGCACTCGCCCTGGGCTTATTAAGTCAAAACATCACGTAGCAGCCAGAAGAGCAGATGTGGCAAAGGGAAAATCCCAATGAAACCCCCCACAGCATCGCGGAACGACACATTATTCACTCAGCGGAATTGTGATTATTTAAATATAAAAAAACTCCACACAAATAAGAAACGTGGGGTGCCAGATTTCGCACGCTTTCCCTGCCTAGACAGGAGAAGGAAACGAGAAAAAGGAACAGGCCAGGAAGCCTCTGGAGGTGAAGGAAGGTCTCGGCCATCACTTACTGTTCTCGGAGACTTCGACAATGTAATGCAGAACCGGGCTGTTTCCATCGAAGGGTCTCACCCAGGAGAGGATGACGCTGCGGCTGAAGGATGAATTCAGAGCGGCGAAGAGGTTCTGGGGCGGATGGGGCAGCTCTCTGTGAAAATAAAACACCTGTTATTCCTTGCGGTTTGGCTCAACAAGCAGAGGTTTGACAAGGAAATCTGGCTAGCCGAAGGATGCCAAGATTGGTTACAAGTGGACGGGATTAACGACCAAGTCAAATAACTTTGGGACGTGGCTGAGGTGGGTTTCTAATTATGATTTATTTGGAAGAATCTCTGCTCGATGCTTAAGCAGCTAATGGCACCGCTGTTTAACAGAAGGGTAAAAGCCAATTTTCACATTTGAATTTGTTGCGGGAGGGTGGGTTTGTGTCTATAATGGAGGCAAACTTGGTCCGTATATTCTTTTTATGGGGAGCTTTTGTTTTTAAGCCGAGAAGCTGTAAAACATAGGAGCAGATGATCAGAGTGATGGAAGAGAGCAGGGTGAAGATTTAAATCAGAATGGTTACTACTCAGTCGAGCAGAAAACATCCTGGGTATTTGTGGAGAGTTTCGAATCTCACTTATGGTGGTGTGGAGATCGACCATTGTAAAGGCAGCCATCAGGGCTGGTAGTTCCATAATAACATAATTGGGATTAAAAGAACGTCCCTGAAGAGCAAATACCATATAATAAAGATTAAATGGAAAACAGCCCTGGGGAGGGGAAAAAAATAATACCCTTAAAACAGGATTTCTAAAAATGCATGGGATTAAGCACGCATATACACCTGTCCTCTCAGAATGATAAAGGAAAAGGAACACGCGTTGTTTTCATCTGAAAAGCATCAGGAAAGCTTTTTTTTTTTTTTTTGCAAATTAAGACGACCAAATATCTCCAATCTAAAGCAGAAGCCAGGATCGTAAGAGGATTCTTCGTGTTCAAGTTTGATTCACGTGATCCACATTAGGGGGGGCAGCACAATGCTTTTTCCACACAACAGGTTTGCGCGTGGGTTTTGAGTCGCTTGTCTGGGCTGGCGACGCAGAACGAGCAGTTATGATGGTTGTTTCCTAAAGAGATTCAAAAGTCAGGAAGCCATTGTAGAAACAACCATGCAACACACACTAGAGCTGTTTCTGGTGATGGTGCTTGTTGAATTTAAGGTTCCTCTAGACAAGGAAAGGCTACACCCTTCCTTGTAAGCAATCGACCCAGTGGATCTAGCTTTGAGAAGCACTAGGAAGTGGGAAGAAAGCCGGAAGATTGATCGATTGCTTCCTTTTCTTGAAATCGTGACAGCTGGAGGAGAGGAACAGTGGTCTGGATCTCGTCTCAAGGTCTTAAGTTACCTCTGCAGATAATACACCTTGATTAATCTCCTTTGTCAAAGAAAGGTGCAACCCACCTAAAAATTTAGCCCTTGAGCACTCTCAGGAATTTTCCTCTCAATATCAGTTATTGCTGACCCTCGCTACTCAAGACGAAAAACGTAGCAATGGTACTTGACACCCTTAATTTAAATCTGCACTCCACACTTTTCATATTTTATGAAGCCGACGCGTGCTTAAGAGCTATCGAATAATCTCAGCGTGACCATCTTTGTAAACAAAGGCATTTCCAGCTCGGTGCCATTTTAAAAATCGGGAGCCGTCCAAAGCCAGGCTCTGCGTTTCAGATGTGGCTAAAGTGGAGAAAAGAACTTAATTTGGCATCGCCGAGGACGTGGTTCCTTTACAACCTCGGCCTTAACTGAAGAACTAAATTAGATTTGTGGCAGTGAAAGGGATCCCTGAAAGGGAACAAGTTCTGCTTCCGACTTTTATTAAATTCCAAATGAAAAGAGCTACTACCTTTTCAACAGCAATGGAGGCGATAGAAAGCAACAGTTCTAAGGCCTATTGTAATAACGGGGAGCTACCGGAATGCGAATCATAATTTCTAGGAATGCAGATCGTGGTGTTCTTACAGATATATCTGTCTGAGAGCCACTTGTGAATTGCTAAAGCCAGTTACTTTATTGTTTAATGCCTGTGTGACAAGAACCTCCTCCAGACTGCTTGCTTTTTCTCTGGGAATGACCAGATAAAGGAGAGATCAAGGCTATGCCTCTTGCAGCCATGCAAGGATTCCAAGCTAGGTCCTCGCTTTACCCCTCCTTCCAGCCTGGCCAGCAGTTTTTCAACATAACTGGAGTCTGAGGCAGTGATATACCTGAACAAACAAGCAAGATCAACAGCCACAAAAACCGGAAGGTTTGTGCAACAACCCAGTGGATTTAGGACCCACGCACTGATTGGAAAGCGCTCAGATCCCAGTTTGAGCTACAGCTGGCCCTTCTTCCAAAGCGCGCAGAGTTCCTGCAGAAAAGCTGTGAAAACTGTCAAACAAGCTGCCTAATTATGCAAAACAAAAGATGCACACGGAGAGAGCGGTTGTTAGCGGAGAGGGGCTACTGATGCACCGAATAAACGTGTGACGTGACGGCATGAAAGTCAAACCAGTTTTTGCTGGTTAGGTTCGTCTTTCAATGTAGAAGTAGTCTTTCATGTTTCTTTGCGGGTACTTGAGGATGTTCTCTTATAACTAGACTTAGAAACAGGGTACTTTGGGGTGGGTGAAAAAAATGATGGGAATTTGGTTTTACCTATGTCAATTTTGAATCTCAAAGGGGAAAAGCAAAGAGATTCTTTGACTCCTGAAACACAGCATCAATCTTCTCTACATTATTTAGGAAAACTTGCTGGATTCTTAAGAAGACTGCACCAGCTAATATTTTCTAATAATCCTGAGTTCATGTATGACATGTGTTTGCGCATTACGGAATTACAGAATAACAGAGTTGGGAGAGACCTTGGGAGATCTTCTAGTCCAACCCCTCTCCCCCTTCCCCCGCTCGAACACGAGACAAATTCCTCAAATTCTGTTTTAGAATTTCCTGATGAACCTGCAAAGATTAAGCTCTTCTGAGGTTGGTATCGCAGCCAATGCATTAATAAAGACATTGGCTGAGACATCAACCTTAGACGAGCTTAATCTAGAAGAATCTGAACTGTTGCCCGCTAATTCACAGTATATTGACCGTGATGACTTGGAATTAATGGACTTCAGGGTCCGACACGTATGGTAGGCATCAAAGTGAAAAAACCTGGTCGGTTTTTTTAAACTTTCACAGTCTCGCAAAGTCCTTTCTTCAGTTATATCCGGCATGTAATAATAGCAAAATGTGAAATGGTCTTTTCAGTTAAATAGTCAATGGCGTTAATCTCAGAGACCATAAAACGTGAGAATAATGAACTGGTGCCTTGCGTGATCTGTAACTGTCTGAAGCCATTCATGCCTACGTACCTTAAGCCCTTAAAAGGTAAAATCACTGGGCATTCAAGAAACATTTCTTGAACATTTCTCACCAAAAACACCAATGGGAAAGGAAAGAGAATTCCAGACCAAGAAAATGGACTGGCCTCTCAGTTCCACCCAGAAGTGGATATTAATCATTATTAATTTCAGGCGAACAAATTTATTTATTTATTTATTTTTCATAACTTCTATACTGCCCCCTCTCCGGAAGGACTCGGGGCGGTGTACAGCCGTCTAAAAGGACACAAATACATAACAAATGTTTTGACGTCACCTACTGAAGCGCAGAAAAGATCACGAGCACAGTGAGATAATAATAATAATAATAATAATAATTGAGCTGCTTTTACAGTCATGAACTCTGGAATGGGTCGAGCTGGATTTCCTGCCTTTCTGCAACATTTAAGTCTATGAAATTATTTGCCTGTTAATGACATCTCAGAAATGTCAAGGGGGCAAATCTTCACGGGAGTATCTTTGCCTGTCAAAACCAGGAAGTAAAATATCCTTCCAACTCAACACTATTGCCCTGCCTTTAAAATAGAAACCCAAAGCATTCTAGGTGAGCTCTTACTAAGGCTTTATAGAAGGATATTGGTACCTCATTTGATCTTGATTGTACATGGTTTCTCAATGGAACCTGGGTCTGTCTCGATGATGGTTCTTTTGCTTTCCTATCGGTGCCGCTTAAGACCAGGTTTCTTATGCTGGGATGTTGTCTCATTCGCACAACACATGTTTTCGGTGCTACAAATAACCTAAGGAAATCATCTGAGATTTCCCTCCCCCTCCCCCCCCCCGTTGCACTCAGAATAAGGCATCAGATGAGGAGGCTGCGCCCTCCCCTCCCTTTGCGCCGTGCAAGTCTGCACATGAGTTTTTCTACCACTGCAGGTAATTTTGGAATACAGCGGTAATTTTTCTTTCCTGCATAATAGCCCACCAGAGAGGTTGGAAATTACTGAAAAAAAAAAAACTTCTCTATTGTATGGAAAAGATAATCTGCTTTCTGCCTGACTTCTTCTTAATTGTTCTCACTCAGATGAAGCGTGGAAAATAAAAGGAGAGCAAATGGTACAAGCAGTCAATGCATCTGAAGAAATATGTAGAATCCACAACAGGGTGGTTTTTTTTTTTCTTTTAAATAAAAAAATATCACTGGGTGTCATTGAAGAGTTGTGCTAGTATGCATTACTGAGAGCCGTTCTTATTGAGTCTCTTTTTACTGACGGGGAAATTCAAACTGGTTTGGTTTACATCGCTAGCATTTTTTTGTTTTTTGTTTTTGTCTCTCCTTTGGGTTGCTCTCCTTGTGTTTGCATTTTGACTGTACTTCGGCAGCACCTGTATGGATGCGTGGTTGAGGACTGGTTCCGACTGTTCGATATTGGGAAACTGAGGTAGACCAGGAGTGGTGGAAGAGGAAATGGCTTAAGGAAGAAAGTGGAGGAAGAGAATTAACCAATGGAAGAGAATTTTTGTAGTTCGGAGTTGAAATCTGGGGTCTCTCTGAGCTTGGTGGTTCTCTTGCAGATGTTTCATGAACCAACTATGGAACAAACCCCACTTCCTTCTAGCGCTGATGATGTTACCTAGTTAGGATATAAGATGTCTACAAGAAAATCACCAATTTCAGAGAGGACCAAGGATACCCACAGGAGAGAATTACGTTCGAGTCCCTGAAAACCAGTCTACTTTGTTAGCAGGACATGTTCTCTCTGCAGAAGGCCTCCAACCCAATTGTGGACAACCTTGGTTAATGCTGCAAGGCCAGCAGATATCCCAGTTGGTGGACTCCCAGCCAGGATGAGAAGGTAATTGAAGTGGATGAGTCAAGGGCCTGGAATGTCTTTGCCCTTTAAAGCTCTCGAGATGGTCTAACACCCCAAATGCCAGGTTAAAAGTTCTCAATGGGCACAAGAGACGTCAAATTGCAAATGAGAGCTGGGCCAAAGCTTTTCAAGAGGTTCTTCAGAAGATGCAGGAGCATAGCAGAGGGCTCCAACTTTGGCAGCTTTAAGGCCTGTGGACATACTGGCTGGGGAATTCTGGGAGTTGAAGTCCACCGGTCTGAAAGTTGCTAAGGCTGAACACCCCTGCGGTACGCTCTTTTGCAGTCATGAAAGCAGCCGCATCTGGGAAACAGCGAAGCCAAATGTCTGTCGATGCACAAAGAGGCAGGGCCAGCTGGGAACCGTTTTGGCAGCAGCTGTGCAAGCCAGGAACAGGCCTGGGTGTTCGGTATGCTCTCCCGAAGCTTTCTTTCAAAGGATTTACACAGTCCTACAGGAGACAATCCGGAGTCAGCTTCTAACGGGCATCTTCGTTTTGGGTCTCAACCCTGCCTCCAGATAATAAAAAAAGATGAACAGGACAAGGCAACAGCCGGCGATTTCAAAAGAAGAATCGATCTAGGCTCGGCAGCGGAGAGATGATTCTCTTCAGAAATCCAGGATGGGTTGAGATGATTGACGAAGGAGCCTTCAAGAGAAGGTTAGGTATGGTGAACTGGCAAAAAATGGATATTATTCCCATCCAAAACCAGATGGGCATTCTAGATTCTAGCAATGACCCCGCTTGGAAATTCTTCTGTCCGCCAAACAGTCTTGATTCTTTCACGCCCTGCGTTTTGTTGCTCCGATGGAAGAAATTCAGCCAAGGAGCCACGAATCCAGGCTCCTTTCTGTTTCATGAGAACCTTTTAATAGGGAGGAAAAAGTAGGCAAATGCAACTCTTAACGAGGAAAATCTCACAGAGGGGAGGAATGCTGGGAGTTCGAGAGATCAGAGGGCCTGGGCATCTTTCGAGAAACGTTGGCTTGTTAGAAGCACATTTTCCGATCGATTTGTGAACTGCAATAATAAGACCCAATCATCTTGCAATTTCATCTTGCAATTTAACACGACGTGCGACACTTTAGGCAGGTGCAAATACATTTTGTTTTTTTCTGGCGGGGTGGGAGGGAAACACACACATTCAACTTCTTTATATTCTTGTCACATACAGAGACTCATGTGTTCCCCCCCTCCTGCCCCCCCCCCCGAAAGGTTGCAGGAACTGGGCATGGCTGGTCTAGGGAAGAGAAGGACCAGGGGAGACAGGATAGCAGTCTTCCAATATCTATGGGGCTGCCCCAGAGAGGAGGGGGTCAAGCTGTTTTCCAAAGCCCCTGAAGGCCAGACAAGGAACAAGGGATGGAAACTGATCAAGGAGAGATTCCACTTAAAAAGAAGGAATCTGTTAAAGTGGATCTGTTAAAGAGGTTACAAGAGCTCTGATCACATCCAGGCATCTGATTGGAGAACACATTTTCACAAACTAAGCTGTGAACATGGCAGAGTTAAGAATTCTCTCTGGCCATTTCAAGGACCTTTGGAGAGAAGTGATCTAATTAACCTTAGAAATACATTTTAAAAAGTAAGGCCCAGTCCCGATTAGTAGAGACAACTGTCATGATGAGGACTCCAGCTGGGAAGAGAGAAAAAAATCCTGTCTCTTTGTGGAATGATGAATGTTAAACAGAGAGAACTATTAGTATTATTATGTAAACTAGCTTTTCCTGTGTAACTTTATAGTAGCTCATAAAATATTCTACTCAGGCGATTTAGTTTCATTGATTTTGAAAGCCTTTCTATGTGATGAATCGCAAGCAAAATTAAAACCTCCAGAGAGGAATACACTCAAATAAAAGAAAAAAAGTCAAAGCTAAGAAAGAGATAAAGGAAGAAGAAGAAACTGCTTGTCATTCCACAAGTTTTATAAAAGAGAAGGCGTGGCAGAAGCTGGAGGTGAACTTAAAAGAGGGATCAGCCTAGAATCCCTACATAGGCACAAACAACGTCCAACTTTCCTTGATTTCTGTTGAGTTTTATCTAACCTCAAGCAGGTGTTGACTGTTGGTTGAGAAGATTCCTGTGTTTAAGAGTGATCACCAATAAATCTGTTGAATTTCACATCTGGACCTGATCTTTTACACCTGACATTTTCCATCCCAACATGCTACGAGAGAACTTACATTACTTCCATCCGGGCCACCCGTGAATCATTCCCGCCTGAGGAACTGACTTCACAGGTGTAGTCTCCGATGTCACCCGACCATGTCTGGCCAATGATGAGACTGCCATCTTTCTCGATGGTGATTCGGGAGCTGCTGGATGGATTGATGACCAGGGCATCCTTCTTCCAAGTGTACCTGACAGTCACAGTACATCAGATAAGTTAAAGTCAGCCGTCTGTTCCGTTAAACATGATGAATGTGCTGAAATTACATGGCAAAACCAAAGGTAAATAGTTTTAAGATGGGTGGACTTCAGCTCCCAGAATTCCCTAGTCAGCCAGGCATGCTGGCTGGGGAATTCTGGGAGTTGAAGTCCACCCCTCTTAAATTAGTCAAGTTTGACAAAAAACTGTGATAAAGGATGCAACCCTACTTTATAGAGCTCAAATATAAGTACTGTACCTTGCTTTTTTTTTTTTTTTGAGGTGGGTGGGGACAGATTTGAAGCTATGATTGGCAATCTGAACCTAACCAAGTTTTGAAAAAGCAAGGAGTTTTCCTTTCTTAATTGTGTTTTCTTGGCATCACTAAAAATACCCTGAGTTCCAGAAACTACCAAAACTATTCATTTATTTATTGGGGGAAGCCAGAGGTGAAATTCAACTGGTTCGAGCCTGTTCTCCAGAACCGGTAGTCAATTTTCTAAGCAGTTCAGAGAACTGGTTGTTAGAAGAAATCTCCTTTTGTTTGTTTTTTTCCACTTTGCAGGGTTAATCCTGTAAGGAAGGCAGGAAAGAAACATTCTGGTATTGTTTCTAGCCTAATCTTTATTGCCCTGCCCACCCAGTCACATGACCCCCCAGCCACGCCCACCAAGCCACGCCCACAGAACCGCTAGTAAAAAAAATGAATTCCATCACTGGAGGATACCCAAGGTTTTATGTCACTTTTTAAATATCTTTTGTCATACTGTGTGATAAACAATTCCTTCCAAACATGATGGTACATAGGACAGGTTTCCTTTCTCCCATGCTCTTGTTAAATATAATAAGTAATATATTAAGAAATATCGGAAGCATAAGCAGATCCGGGGTCTTTCGTGATGCGTACAAAAAAAATTAGGTGATTTTGTGTCATTTCAAGATTCAAGGCCAGCGATTTGTGAAGGGCAAGCGTCTCCAAGACTGAGATTAAAGAATACAGTAGAACTCCGAAGAACGTTTATTATGCCAAACCTAGAATATTCTCTTTCAAAGCTGCTGCAAAGGTTTCTTAGGCAACAGGTGAAAAATCTTCACTCTCAAAAAATACTGTGTAAATGTTAATTATACTTAGCGTGAACTTCTCACGCTGATCTTTGACCGCAATAAAGATTTGATTAGTTTAGGATAAAAGACTGCAGTGGTGGTGGTGGGGACTGGCCTGGTCCTCCTTTTTTTCCCCGCCTGTGATTTCAATGTCACAATTTGTAGAATAGAATTCTTGACTTTAAACCATTTATAGCGGGACTTGTGCTCAGAATCCTACCAGCATTTATGAGAACAAAAAGCATCCAAGATGCAGTTTCTTCTTTAGTCAAGTCTGTGTGTCCCCCCCACCCCCCCCTTTTTTTTTTGTCTTTTGACAAATGGCATTGTTTGATGTTTTCTAAGGGGAACGGAAGCGTTTTAGTTAGATTTGGATAGATCTGTATTCATTCTTGTGTTTGAAACGCAGAGGGAAATCTTTTGATTCCCTGCTTGTAGAATTTGTTAGTTAAAATATTCGCTTTGTTTGGTAAAGCTTTGGTTCTTGGTGGTTTTTCTAGTGGGGGGGGGAGGGAAGAACCTGAGGCTTCTAAGATTCCCCCCCCCACCCCGAACCGATTTGCAAAACCAATTCCCTGAAATTGCTTTGAGTTTTATTTCTCATTAAGGATCTGCTTGTGACAAGTCAGTCTTATTGATATTGTGTTAACCTTGACAGTAAATCATAGGAGGTCTGTATTGAAATCATGAAGTGGAACATAGCTCATTGTAAATAACGCATAGGGAAAAAGATAGAGAAACTTCATGGGATTAAGGGCATAACTTACCCCATCTCAAACGGGAAGGGTTGAGAAAACCAGGGCAAGAAAACCCACCCAAGCCAACTGTGCTGATGGTTGGGACAGTTAAGTTGGGATAAATGATACAAACAACCTTAAACTGTCCACCGTGGACCTCACCCCATTCCTTAGAGCTCCGTAAAGGGGGCGTGCATAAGCACACTGCCGTGCCTACCATCTCTATCTTATTGTCTCCATTTATCTGTACTTACTTCCTTTGTTTATGTTTACACCTATGCCTGCTATCTTGTACATGTTTGACAAACAAATAAAAATAAAATATAAATAAATAAACCACCACCTACACAAGCAACCTGATCATTCCCCCAAAGGTGCATTTTTCAAGAGGCAACTAAACTACAAAGGAAGTGCGGTTGGCTCTTGAAAAAGCACAACCGTGAGCTGGATGACTGAGAATCACGGCGTAGTAGACTACTAACCTGATGGAAATCCTTGGGTCGTGAGCAGCTTCACACTGGAGCATGGCTGTCGTTCCCTTAATGACCATGCTGTCCTCTGGAGGTCGGGCGATAAAAGTGCGATCTGAAAAAAATAAAACAAAAAATCGAAGATGACCCACAATTCAGGTCAAATTGCCTGTTTCCATCCCGGTTTGGGGTTTTGCCTTGGGGAGACTTACAAGCCGGGTTGCTTGTTATTCCACCACCCATGAAAACCCGAAGGGGCTCTGGCTGCAGGTTTTTCTTTTTTTGTAAAGAAGGTGCGACGACACAAAAATAGGACCAAGAGGAATAAGGAGACATGCTATTCCTGAAAGCACCATTGCAAAGGGTCGAAGACTTCCTTTTGATGCTTCCTTTTGATGTAGAAAGAGCAACCTTGCTTTAGCACCTTAATTGCACAAAGCTCGATGCCAAAGATACAGCGGGACATTAAAAATGTGCCGTATGTGTTATGGCACCAGTTTAGCTTACGTGCTAAAATCCCACCGGAGATCTTAGCCTCTCTCAACCTCCCTCTGAACCGATCTGAATGCTGGATAACAAGCAGCTGGATGCTGGATTTTGGTATGGTTGCACCCCATCCAGGAGGATGCTGAGGTCTGGCCAACAAACAGCATGTCAGGGTTCCACACAACATCATCAATGCAATCAGAATTCCAGAGAAGCAAAGTCCAAAGAATAAGATTTTATTGAAAACATTGTCCTGGTACGATCTGTTGAAATCCCGAATCTAAAGCTTCCGGGATTTCTTTCCCCAAGTCAAACTTAAAGTTCCACCCCATTAATTATCATATGCTAATTATTGTCCAACCATTTCAAAAAGGAGTCCAACGACTTCCGAAAACACTTTCCATCCCAGGTCCAAAGCGCCAAAAAGAAATTCTCATGAGAACTAAAGTTATGGAATGAAAACAAGATAAGAAGTAGCCGTTTCTAACTCCCCCCTTCGCTCTCTCAATGACCTTGCAACAGAAAATGTGTCAAGATCTACATGGCCTGAATTTTACTGTATAAAATGGCCTGCATAATATAAAATGAAACCCCTCCCCTTATACATAAATGTCCTTTTGGATCTTGACACAGCACTTTGCGGTGGCTTCCGTCTAACCTGGTGGTTTTGAGATGCACCGCACACTCCCTTTCCAGATCTTTACGGTGGGACATGGCATACAAATATTTGTAATGGCAGTAATAACATTCCAAGTTGATGGTGCCTCAGTTTCCACGTACGGCTGGGTTCTACCATGTTAATTGGGCCACCTTCTTTACAAAGGATGCAGCCAGGGAGGTCTATCAATGCAGAAGCCACCTTAGAAGGCTATGAAATGATTTTTATGGCAGTTCCCCACGTTGTTTCTAAAAATCATAACCTTATTACTCAAAGCCCGCCCTACCCTTGTGACACGAAGGCTTTGTAATTAGATTCCAAATTAATCAGTGACAAGGAGAGCCGATTAAGTCAAGAGGAACACTGAAAACGAACAGGGGCTTACTCCATACGGTGAGAGAAACCGAGGCGTTCAGGGCGCCTTCGGAGTTGACTGCGCAACAGGTGTAGACCCCGGCATCTTCGAGAAAGACAGGGGCGATCTGAAGACCTCCGGACTCAAGGAGATGGAACCTGGGGAGCTGAATGGAGCCACTGGCCAAAACCTGGTTCCCTGGAACACAGCAAGCGGAAAGAGCCTCAGTCCATTTGACTTGCGACGGACAAAGACATTAACGCTATGCTCATTTGTCCCGGCGAGCCACCACAATTGGTAAGCTTTCCTAGCAGAAATAGTAAGCATGTACCCCTTTTCCATGCAACGGCGGGCTTTGGGGCTCCAGAAACTTCGCATCTTAAGACGGCGCTCATCCCTTCGGTGATGGTAGCGTCTGCCGGGGGCCAAGAGAAGGTGGGTGCAACATCTGGAATCAAAAGCAGGGTTTTTGAAAGTTTGAAAGTTTGTGGGATGTACAGTAGCAGAACATGACGATAACCCCAAGCACATCTCGCAGGGCAGGCATCAAATGTTCATTCTCATTCATTCTCTCTCTCTCTCTCAAGAATTCTGCAACTTGGGGATTATCATCAGGGCTTTCAAGAAGAATGGATGGTCGGATGGGTGGATCAAATTAAGCCAGGGCTGTTTAAGACTTCTGCAGGATGAAAAGCAATTTCAGTCTGACACCAGTTTGCAGGAATTAAATGTCAGACAAAAGAAGTTTCCACTTGATTCAAAATATTGCCGGTGTGCTCCCTTTTCATAATGTCTCTCAGCCTCTGATGCAAATGTTTGTGGGGGGGGGGGCGCGGGGAAGAGAACCTTCCCGTATTAGCTCTAGCTGGGAAAAGATTTCAGACACAAGAGCACTGGGTGACTTTGATGGGAGGCCTAATAGGTAGCTAACACCCTACACTGGGAAAACCCAATGGTGCTTCCCCCCGCCCAAGAGGCAACTGGACTTTCTGGTTTTCCTTCGAAAACATTTCACTTCTCATCCAAGAAGCTTCTTCAGTTCTGACTGGATGATGACAGGGAATGGAAGGACTGGGAGTATCCACCATCCAGTCAGAGCTGGAGAAGCTTCTTGGATGAGAAGTGAAATGTTTTCAAAGAAAAGATAGAAAGTCCAGTTGCCTCTTGGGGAAAAAAGCACCTTTGGGACAACCAGGAACTGGATGGCTGAGAAGCTCCATAGATGTTACACTGGGAAAGTTGAAAAGCAGGTGTCTATCCATCCGTCCATCCGTCCGTCTGTCCATGCATCCATCCATCCATCCACCCA
>JAEANM010005097.1:0-20007 GCA_017656035.1 Myanophis thanlyinensis
CCCGAGGAGGCCAACCCTATGGGAGCGCACTGGTCGGCTGGAGGCTGACGATGGCAACAGGCGGTCCCGTAAGTACCTGGGTCCCAAGCCATGGACCGCTTTAGAACTATTACAACCAGCCTGCTTTCCACTTGAAGAACTGTATATTGTACAAGTCAGAAGGAGTGATGAGAAAATATCTACAGACTGTTCACATCCTGAACATAATCTGTTTCAACTCTTCCCCCCAGAATGCCACAATAGGTCATTACATGCCAAAGCATCTAGACACAGGAATAGTTTTTCCCTTATGCCATCACTTTGCTGAACACCTAATTCTCCTCACAATATTGTTTTATGCTTAAGTATATTTACTCATGTCGTATGGCTGTATTATTGTTGTTGTTGTTGACCTTTTCATCATCTCTACTACCTGCTCTTATTGATATTATATTATGATTATTAATATTCTGTTGCTTTGCATGTACATTGAGAGGTTGTGCATGAGAGACAAATTCCTTGTGTCACACTTGGCCAAATAAAGTAATTCTATTCAGTTCCATTCTGAATTCAGGCAAAATCCAAAGTCAAGTCCAAATTGGATTAATTTAGATAATTCTGACATTTTTTCTAAAGTATACTAAAGGTCCACCCAATCTTCCTTGAGAGTGTCTTGGTTTGGGACTTATTCAGGTATTGAAAAAAGAATGTTTTCAAAATCAGACAACTTTCCCCACAGTATCTATATAAAGAAAAATATTATAAATTTCAGGAGAAAGAAGATAACAAAACTCAAATGTAAAGTCAAAGCTTTACATTTCAACTAGGGAATAGCTTTCCAAGATCTGAAGACCTTCAAAGGGGCACTTTTCTTTGATAAAGATTGTTAACCTAGCAAAGAAATATTGATCAGATCTGAATTATTTTGTCCTTAATCATTCTTCATGAATATGTATTTTTTTTTTCAAACAAAGTAAACTTCTGAAGTAACAAATCCAGCAGCCAATAAAAAAAATAGTAATAAGATCAATGTATGATTTATTCGTAGATAAATGGTATCTACAACATGGGTCCCACAAAAAAATAAAACATTTTTTTTTACTAATTCCAAATGAACATGCATAGAATAAAGAGCATTTTATGCAAGACAAAAAAAACCACTGACGATGATCACAATCTATATGACAGAAGGCATTATCTCAGGAATCCTTGCCTCTAGTTGTTTAGACAGGGTGCCGGGATAATGGCATTGTGACAAAAAAAATTAGTCAACCTAATTATGATCCAGTCCTGGGATGGAAAGGATAAGGTAGATTCTTCTATCCTTAATAGTTTTGAGAGTATGATCTACTCCAACTCCATTGATTTCAGCACACATTTTAAGCAGATTCTCAATGTTTTCCTATCAATGTAAGTGGAACTCGATTGCAAATGCAAATTGTGCCCTTGATACTTAATTTCTAGTTCTCTCAGTGATCATTTGGACTCTAATCAATGTTGTTCCTTTGCAACGGAGCAACTTTGATTCTCCCCTCCCCCCAGAACAATGGATTCCTAGAAATAATAAAAAAGTACACTTCAACTGTCTTATCAAGCTACCATTTTCAGTCCTCCCTGCATGCTGGGTTATCTAAGCCAATTCCCCCTCCCTTGCCTTTTTAATGAATTGCATTTGAGAGCTATAACCAAGTCAGATGTGATAAAACACGAGGTCTTTTTGCTGTGCCGTAAATGCTACTGTGGACTCCAAAGGGTTAATTCATTACAGTCCATTGTCCAGTCAACTTTGTAGCTGGCAGCAGATTAGAGCTGAATGGAATGGCTGAAATAGGAATGAAAAATGAGCAGAGCCTTGGTTTGCATTAAATATTTAATATTCTCTCAGTGGGAGGTGTCAGGGAAAGGACCATATAATAAATACGACGAGAGACAATTCCATCACCGAGCTCGTCTATTAATGACCTTATTTGCTTTGACAGAAATGTTGCAAATGCACTGTCCCTGTTCAGAAGGCTGCTTCATTTTGTTTTACAATTGGGCCTCTTCTTAAGTCATGTGAAGTCTCTCTCTCTCTCTCTCTCTCCCTTTTGGAGAAAGTTTAGATGGTAAGAAAATAACTATCAGGGATAGCAACTGGTTCTGGTATTATCCCAGAATGTTAGTTTTCCACTCAGGACCTGAAGCAGGGCAAGATTAAGATTTTATAGAGATCTCTACTCCCTTTCTTCTCTTTCCATTTCCATTCCTCCCTCCTTTCCTCACTTTTTTTTTGCACTTTTGGAAAGTATGTCAAAAAACACTGAGAAAAATTCAGCAATACAGCAAAATATAATAAATATTCCTAGTACATTTTGAAGCATTGCTGCTAAACCATTTCCATAACTTTATCTCCCCCACTCATTTCTTAATAACCTAAGGAGAGCTGTGGCCAACAACTGGAAAAGATCTCTTCTTTGGATTTGCAGAACTTATTCTTTTTATTGGATGACATACGAGTACCCTTTGGTGGCTAAAGGCAATCCTTTAATTAACTAGATCCCAAACTGTTGGTGCCTTTAAAGATTAAACCCAGACCTTTAAATTGGCCTTAGTCTTAATGCTCTGGGCAGTCGATGTAGTAGAACTACTGCCTGAAATTGTTTTTAAAGGCTGCTTCAGATCAATCATATCTCATCATTAGGGCATATCTAGCCAAGGCCAGGGTCTTCCACATGAAGACTGGAACAAGGTCATGTGAGACTTGAGTCTAGTACAATGGTGGTGAACCTTTTACTTACCAAGTGCAGAAAAGTACACGCTTTGTGAAGGCCATCTGCACTTGTGTGCGGCTTCTCCACGTGCCCTGCATGTGTAACCGCACCATCTGTGCATGCATGCAGCTTTTTCACATGCAATGCATGCACGCTGCACGCAGGCACTCACACACGCATGAGCAATCATGTGCATGCGCAGGAGAGCTCCGAAGACCAGCTGGATTTCCTGCTGCAATCGTGCACATGCGCAGCGGAGGCCCGAAGACCAGCTGGGTCTCTGCAATCGCGCATGCATGCATGCGAAATCACATGGGCATGCTCAGATGGAGATAAGTTGACCGATAGCTTGTGTGCCCAGCAAGATGACTCTGTGTGCCACCTGTGACACCCGTGCCATAGGTTCGCCATCACGGATCTAGTAGATAGTAATCGATTGCCCCAACTGCACATAGGCAGACATGGTGGTGTAAACTCTATGTTGGAGGCAAGCAAGAAGAAGCATTTCATGTGTTTTATTTTAATAACAACATATTCAAGAAAAGCAGGCAGTGCAAAACTAAAACAACATGCTTACACACACTCTCACAACTCACAACTCACATACTCCTGGGTAACAAAAAAGTGGAGTTGAAATTTAAGTAAACATAAGCTTTAAAACATTGTTTCTCCTTCAGTTATTTCATGCTGCATTCCATGTCAAATATGCCTTTCAGTTAACTAATATTTTGCACTTCTATTAAAGCAAAAGTATGAAATAAAAACATGATTATATTGTATTTTTGGTCGATGTATTCTGTAAAAATTCTTGTTCTTGTAAAAACTAAAGTATTAAGAGTACAGCATACTAAAGAATGAGTACACTCTGGGTCTCTTCCCTTAAATGTTGCTATCTAGCAGGATCTCTTAGGCAGCATATCTAATGTATATGGTAGCAGCCAAGAATATTCTTCCCTCAGATCTGACAGGCCCTGACTCTACTGGACTTCTGAAAAGCTATGAAGATCTGGCTTTTCCCACATGCGTTGGGGTAGTAAGGCTGGAGCCCAGGGAAAGTTTGTTCAGGGTGTGCGGAAAAGCGCTGCATTTTAGGATGCCTGGAGTTTCTTGGTTGGCTTTGATGTTTTATGGCTTTTATGATTTTTTACTATTATGCTGCATATAGTGGGGTGGCTATACAGAATTTTAAAATAAATATATAAATTGTTAAATACCGTAAGTAAATAAAAAAATATTGGACTAAGTATAAAGTAAGAAAGAAAGATGGAAGCCAAGTGGGAATAAAAGAAAAAGAGAAGAAAACATTCTAGAGCTCTATCTGTGCTGCTAGAAACAAATTTGGACTTTGTTACACTGAGTACAATTTAATAACACAAATGACTTTGGGGGTATCTAGAGGCTGGAGTGAAAAAAATGATAGTTCTAATGGACTGATCAAAGTTCTGCCTGATTTTATATGTACCACTCTCCTGACTTTTTAAAATATATTCTGTAAACACCACTGGTTTTGATTGTTAAATCAGAACACAGCATAGAATGTGAGAATCCAAATGGCCTTTATCACATTCCTATGAATGTTATCAGAAATGATAATGTATACAGATTGATTTCCATTTCTCCAGCCTGTCAGAGCAAAGTAACTGTTTTCCAAAGGGAAGAAGCAGTGCCCAGAAATTATTTTCAAAGTTGATAGTATGCTTTAATGTAGACTTTTCAGGCCATTAGAGGTACCTTATAAATATGTTGCAGCTTCTGTTCCTAGAATTCATATATTGTTTGGCTGTGTTATTTGGGAGTTTTACAAGTTAGAGAATAGGATAAACTATATTATAGAATGGAAGACAATCTACCGAATAACCTGTTGGGTGATTTCAAGGCCACCAACACCAAACAATAAGATTATTAACAGCACATTAGCTATTACTAATTACTTATGGCTGTCATAATAAAATAGGCAAAGAAATACACATATGTATATTGAGCCGCTTTTCAAACATGTGCATTTTGTTGTGAAAACAAACAATATATTTACTACAATGTACTATACAAGAATTGAGAATTGTAAACACCAAAATAATTCACAGAGAAAACAAATGCAGAGTTACCATGTCATTTTTACAAAGGCACCCACCTGGTTCCCAGTTTAAATCCTATCAGATACAGTACATTGGGACTGTAATTATAAGCAGCCTGTCCATTCTCAACTGCTGTGAATTTTGGTAGTTGTAAGCTAAAGAGATCTGGAGGGCATTAATTTGAAAAAGGCTGGAATCACATCTAATTTCTCAACTGAAAAATATACATTGAACCATATCATCAGAATATCAGTGAATATTTCCAGTGCAGACATGCACATTCAGTCCTGGGCTCTCTAGAATCAAGATAAGGATAAGCAAGGCAGACAAGATCTTTGACAGAAGAACTGAATATGATGTGAAACAACATTTTGTGTTCCATCCTTTTTTGTAAGAATCCCTCCTCTTCTTTTCTGCCAAAACGGAGCTATTAGGAAGCATACAGCTAATTTATATTAATCCAGATGTATTAACAATGAGATATTGTATCTTCTCTCAGAGGAGGTGGGGTGGGGATAATCAAAAGGATTTAAAGCTGTAGTTCTTCATTGACTTTGCAGTTTTGGTACTTAATCTTAGCAAAGATATCACCAAATCAAGTCCTTGGATCAGTTCACCAGCCTTTCCTTGCCACTGATGAAAAAAATAAATAAATACATGTACGTTTTAAAGAATTTTGCAAATGTTTCATTCCATTTTACTTCCCTTGCTTTCTCAATGTGTGTCAGGACACAGCATTCATTTTATCCACGCCGTAACCTTATGAGACAGCTGAAAATGTAGGATATCAAGTGTCTCAATATCAGCCTTCTTTGTATCCTCTCTGTGACCTGTATAGGGTGTCCCAGGCTGTTAAAAACATTTTCACCTTATCAGATTTTTGAAAAGGAACAAATGACCCGCATGAGGCAAATGAATTAAAAAAAGAAAAGAAAAAAAGACATTCAGAGCTCATTCCTTTGAATTTATAAACATTTTCAAAACCTAAGGCAAATTAAGAAAATAAGGCTGGTTGCCTTCGTTTCCCCTTCCCTCTGTGTTTTTAAAAAATGAATGCCTAGTCTTAGTTAACCAAATTCAATATTTCCCAGTGCTTCCCCACAGAAAGAAAATTTGAAAATAAAACCAATGGGAAAACAGAAAGCAGGGAAAGAGGAGGGAGAGAGAGCAAGCATTTAGAAGCATTAAAATGAGCATTTCCATTGAGGCCCGCAGATGTTGTTTAGTAGCCCCTGGTGTTTTTGTTGTACGTGTGTGTGTGTGTGTGTGTGCATGTGTGTAAGATTAGGGGGACCTTAGCTCTTAGCCCTGGCCAAATGCCCACTTGGGAAATTAATTCGGTTATTGCCTGCAAGCTCTCAGCTGGATATTCTTGTACTGTTCACATTCCGTTTTATAATCCTGCATGGTTATTTAAGCTTACTTCTAAGAAAGCTCCCACTTTTTACATTATGCAGAAGTGCAATGGTTGAAAACATAATTAAGTTTTCTGTATTGGGCAAAATCTTTTGAACAGATTCAATCTCTAGATTAAAAATGGTGGGATATTGTGCACAGCTGGATGAAGAGAGATTCTCTTCAAACTCTCAGAAATGATAACCAATTTTCCTTATTGCTCTAGAAGACCTAATTGGTGGACAATGCAAGGATTAGGTCTCAGCTAAATATTAATACTTCTTTCAGTAAAAATTGATTAACATTGGATCTAACTATCTTTGAAAGTAGAAAGCCATTGTTTGCTGGAAGTATGTATAAGGCTACCTATCAGGGGAATCAGGGTTGCATATTTCATTAGAGATTAATAAAATGATCAAGAAATTGGGCTAGGTGATTTCCAAGAGGGATGTCTCAAAAAATCTCTATGCTCAAGGAATGGGTCTACACTGTAACTTAAACTTCATTTCTTGACATAATTGTCTTCGTTGCTTGTCTTAAACTGTTAAAACTATAGTTATCTACATATTTATAGAAATCTAATCTCATTGAAGTAATTTTAAATAGATGAATATAAAAGTATAATATAGGCCTTAGTTGGATCAAAATTAGAAAGTTTTCAGGAATGATTTAGCCATGGAAACTCATTGGTTATTTGGAGCTATTTATTTATCTCTTATCTCTTTTCTTTGAGGACCTGGGGAAAAAAAAGGTGGGATATATATATATATATATGAGATGAATTAATTGTCATAAAACCCAATTGCCATCTTTAATCAATTCATCACCTACATTAATTGATTTAAAATGTGATTGATTTAAAAGATTTCTTGATTTGCCAACGGATCTTTTAACATGTTTATTATTTACCATTGAAATCAGGGCTAGCTCAGATCAAAAGACAAAATGATATGCTGTTGAGACTGACAAGTAGGGTAATTAACTTTTATTCAATACTGATAATGGAAACATGTTTATAAGGATATTTAAAACCAATAATAGAGACCATCCCATTAGAATTCCACAAACAGTGGCAATTTAGCTTGGGGCAACAGGGCAGCCAGCCAACATAAAATCCTTGAGTCAGTGAAAACATATAAGGAAAGGGCAGTATGATCCTCTCCACATCATTTACTAGTTGCAGCCTGAGTCAACTGCCTCCTTCTGCTAAAGAAGATTAATCCTGACTCAAATATTAGTAACAATGGCAAGGATCATCATAAAAGAGACATTCTATCCCTGTTGAATAATTCCTCTTATAAAATATGATTGCTATATCACACATTCGCACAGCCAAAAATCAAGAAGGAATCCAGCACATTGTGTTTATTTTTTTGATTGGGAGGATGTAAATATTTCAGAATTGATTTTTACTATTTACTTACTTGGGTTTTTGTTCTTTTGCAAGAAACATCAATGAATCCATTCGCTAAAGCTATATTTAACATGGAATTTTAATTTAAAATGTAAGAACCAAATAGGAAGAATGTGTGTAACAATATATTTTCTATTTAAGAAACTCTGATATTGTAAACCTTAATTTATCATGGAAATCTCTAGGTGCAGTTAAAGTAAGAAAGCCACATGAAGTGTATAGACAGAATAGAGATAGACAGAAAAGTCTGCATTTGAATGAAATATAACCAGAAGCTTGAAGATTTCCTATTTAGGAGTTAAATAAAAACTGTAATGTCCTTTAAAAAAAAAAAGGGGGGGTGTACTAAAGTCGTCTTTGGTAAGATGGGTACATACAAGTTTGATAAATAAATAAAAGATAAATAAATATTTGTAGCATGGTTTGAGTATGGAATGAACATCATATTATCCCTGCATACTATCAATTCACTGTATTTTTTTCTTTGCTTTTTCAGTGCTTTAACATAAAATACAGGAGAAAAGGTCAGAAATTAAAAAGAAGAAAACTATAAAGGTAGAAAGAGAAAACAAATCAAGAATAAAATCAGAAACAACAAAACATATTTTTCTGAATGAAGAAATCATTCATCTGAATTTTTAAGGACATGATTAAACTTTGATCACATGATAGTCTTTCAATTATATCAGCAGACTCAGTTTACAAGATTGAAATAAAATTATAAATCTGGGATCTTACTGCCTTTCCAACACTGAAGACTATTTTTTTCATTCTCCCCAATGCTCAATAAAACCATTATTTTATACATGAATTATATTTTCATATAATGATAAGTCCTAAATTTCTGGTATAAAATTTAAAAGTACATTCACATCTTAAACTAGTCTGATTTGTTACACCATACTAATAAATGTATAGATAGTAAAATGGGACAATAATGGAACAATAAACATTAATAAATTTTTAGTAAAAATATATATTTTATTGAATTAGTCTCAGCATTGTAAACAAGTCTTTATAATCCTGAGCCATTGATGTACTCATATGAGATATTCCAACTCTTATTCTAGAATTTTTGCAAATAACTAATATTCACCTTTGCAGTATTCTTAATTACTTAAAAAAATACACTTTCAACCTGGCATCATCTGATGGTGGCTTGTAGCCTTTAATTAAGGAAATGCAATTATGGTAATAATGGAATTAGTTCCCTGCTAAAATCTAACGATGTCATAGAAAATTCCTAATTGTGCTCAGAATAACATTTTGACTTGATCCCTTGCCTTTCCTAGAGAAATTGCAAGAAAAATGCCAAAATCAGGAAAATTATCCCTCTTTCATTTATTAATGCACTATTATTTTTCTGGACCTTTGGAAACATTATATGTGTGGAATAGGTTTTCTTAAATCAGCTTGAAGGATTCAAGGCTTTCCTTTCAGGTAACAAAACAACATTTCTAGAATATTGGAACATATAGAGGTCAACGTCAACTTATGATCACAACTGGGACTAGAATTTCCATTGTAAATTGATGCAGTGAGTCATCACGTGACTCAAGTTGATTTTATGATGATTTTTACCACAGTTGTTAACTGAATCATGGAATCAATTGTTAAGCAAACCCAATTGGGTTTTTTTTTTCTGGAAGAATGTAAATTGCAATTGTGTGATCACAGGATGCTAGAACCACAAATACAAACTGGTTGCCAAGTGCCCAAATGGCAATTGTATGATTGTGGGGAGTGGTTCAAGGCCAGATCATAAATCAATCATAAATTTGAGGCCCCTGTAACATTGAACTATTGTGAAGCATACATATTGTAAGTCAAGGAGCATCTGTAAGTATTAGTCTCCTGCCTCATCTTCATTTTAAACTTGTCAAGATTTGCTCTTATTCTTCCCTCCTTCACACAATGAATGGGGTATAGTATGTTTTGCATTTTGTGTGTTGCCAGTATGTGGAATCTTCATAAAGCCCAGGTCTCCCTATGTCTACTTCAGTCCTGTTGAGTTGAGCAGGACTTATTTCTAGTAAATGTGTGTAAGTTTGCCCTTTGCGGCCTAAATGTGACATTTAGGATTCTGAACGTGTGATACTATTTTTAATGTAATTCTCCCTTCAGTTTCTCCTTTGGGCATGCTAGGTTTTCAGTGCATTCAGAACGATTTATGAACTATGAAGCTGAACAGTCTATTAGCCATTTACTGTGGCCTTTCAGGTGATTGACACAGCTGCCCATTTCCAATGGGGCAACGAAAGCAGGGACTTTTTAAAGCCTCTGTGCACTGATGGGCTGTGCTTGGCTGCCTAGATGGGAAGCTGTGTAATCGGAACTCTGTAGAATGAAGCCCAACTTTTAAAACCAATCTATACTAAATTATGAACCCTACCAGGCTGTGAAAGGTGACCCTCTGCTTCACAAAGTTTCCATGGTGCTGAGGTGGTTGTAGGCATGCTTTTGCAGCTCAGAAAAAGATGCCACCCATTTGGCAGAGCTATTATGAATTGTTCTGACCCGGCCTTAGCCATGAGTAAAAGCAAACTCCTTTTCAAACAGGGTAGGAAGTCTTTTATTCATATGGATAAACAAAAATTAAATGTAATTAGTCCCAAGACCTGGCCAAGAAATCTGGACTTGCTTACCATATCCTAAAAGCGAACAGTTATCTGTGACAAGAAGACACTCCCAAACCCTACTATTTATTTTCCAGTCAGGGAGACACTAGCTAATGTCTATGTCTGCTTTTCCTTGAGAGCTGGCTTATTGTTTTCCTTTGCTCTCCTCTCCTTTCCTTTCTGTGCATATATGCATCTGGGATGGGCCCCAACTGTTCCTCCCCCTCACTCAGCTCAGGCCCAAAAGACAGCTGTCTCTCCACCTGGGGGAAGATGGAAGAACCCAGCTCTACCTCTGTCTCTGATGCTGTTTCCTTATCAGAGCCTTCCAAAGGCTCCGAAGCCAACCCAGGCTCTCCTGCAACCTCCTCCTTGTCTGACTCTGCAGCTAGCTCTGTTGGCAGCTGATGGGCCACAACTCGAATCGAATCGAATCGAATCGAATCGAATCGAATCGAATCGAATCGAATCGAATCGAATCGAATAGAATAGAATAGAATAGAATAGAATACCTCCAATGTTGGAGTATTTACAATTTCTGGAGGCAAGTTACTCCACTGGTTAATTGTTCTAAATGTCAGGAAATTGCTCCTTAGTTCTAGGTTGCTTCTCTCCTTGATTAGTTTCCATCCATTGCTTCTTGTCCTGCCCTCAGGTGCTTTGAAGAATAGCCTGACTCTGAGAAATTTAACTTTGCTAGAACACAAGTCAGTGGCCACACCAAATTACACTGTATCTTTTTAAAAAAAAAATGCTTCTGTGCCTCTGAAATGTAATAGAAATCCTCCTCCTCCTCTTCCTCATATTAACACATTTTCTTTTGCACCCCAATGTCTCTTTTTCAAAATGTAATGGGTTTTTTTCCTCCCTTCCCTTCATCCATCCGTCAGAGCCAAACTTATTTAAATTGTAACTCAGTTGAGTTAGAAGATTTCTATTATCTCAGCAGGGATCCCCACCTCTTTATTCCACAAATCGGCATCCTTTTTATTTGATTTTCTGATGTCCAGACTAAAAGAGATCCTTTTTTCCTCAAGTTTAACTCTGACGCTGATGTTGCTTTGCTTTTTGATAGCCAAGAACACAAGCGAAGGGCAGGCTTTAGGAGCGGTTGAAAACTTGATCAGGAAGGATGGGGGCAGAAGGGAAACTGGTAGAAAATGATACTGTTGAAATAACTCTTTGAAATCTTCCAAATCATGTTTGATGTGCCAGTTCCTTAAAGCCGAAGCAATACCTTTAGCATCAAATGTGTCTTTTTTTAAAAGCAGTAAGGAAGCAATGAAATGCAATAACAAGGGTTTTTTTTTTCTTTTTTAAGCCTGTGATGTGCAAAATGATGAGTTTTATATTAGCCTGTAATGGTTCTAAAGGTAATATTTTTAAAAAATGCATTTATCAGTATTTAGATGAGGTTTTTTTTTTAATAGCATCCTATTAAAGTGGAACAACTTGCCTCCAGAAGTTGTGAACGCTCCAAGACTGGAAGTTTTTAAGAAGAGATCGGGCAACCATTTGTCTGAAATGGTATACAATTTCCTGCCTGAGCAGCGGGTTGGACTAGAAGACCTCCGAGGTGCCTTCCAACTCGGGTATTTGGTTCTGTTCATCCTACCTTCGTTTGGGTAATAGAGGCCCATGCATGCACACAGACACACACTCGCTCACACACACTCATTTCCCTTTTATATTCCAAAAGAACAGCATGGGAGAGAAAAAGTAGAGCCTATGACCACAAGAGTTGAATTACTTCAAAAGAATCTTTAAAGGGAGAATTTAAAAAACAAAAACAAATTAGCAGCTCTGTCTGTGGCAGGACAGTCCATAGGGTGTAAAAAAGTCGACATGGCTGCCACTGTTAGTGTCTTTTCTATAAACAATAGGGTAATATATAATTTATAGGAAGCCATACTGGATTGGTCGTCACAAGGATCACACTAGATGTTGAAATTTTTGGTGAAAAATGGACTATAAGATTCAGAGAATAAATCTCTTGGTTAGTAGAAGAAAGTACTTGGTTTTCCTAGTATAATCCTTACATTGTCTTCTGCTTTATTTTGTATACCAAGCTCTAATTTTTCCATTTTTTCAGATTGCTTCTAGTTGGTTAGCCCTGCAAGATAGTCTAGACAAGAAGTGCTATCAGGAGTATTAAATTTGTTATTGTAACTGTTACATTAATCATAATATTGCTGTCAGGGTTCCACACAACATCACCAACGCAATCAGCATTCCAAAGAAACGAAGTTCAAAGAATAAGATTTTATTGAAGACATTGTTCTGGTACGATCTGTTGAAATCCCAAATCTAAAGCTTCCGGGATTTCTTCACCCAAGTTCCACCCCACTAATTGTCACATGTTAATTACTGTCCAACCATTTCAAAAAGGAGTCCAACGACTTCTGAAGACACTTCCCATGCCAAGTGCGAAACGCCAAGAAAGGTTCTCATGAGAACTAAACTCGAAAAGAATGAAAACAAGATAAGAAGTTGCCGCTTCTAAGTCCCCCTTCGCCCTCTCAGCGACCTTGCAATGAAAACGTGTAAATGTGTCAAGATCTACATGCCCCTAAATTTTACTGTAAAAAATGGCCTGCATAATATTATGGAACACCCCCTCCCCTATATACAAGTGTTCTTTTTGATCTTGACAGTAGAATTTTGTGTCATTTTTGTACAATTTTGGAATATCTACTGTTTTGTGAGTTCACTTGCTGGTGGCATTATAGTACTCCTGTAGAAATGGCTTCATCTAGGCCAGGGGTGTCAAACTCACATCATCATGGTGGCATCACATGATGTATCAGGACTTTTTCCTCCTTTGCTAATCAGATGGGGGCGGGACTAGCATGTGACACAGCCAGCCCGTGGGCTGATCTAGACTGTCATCTAATAGCCTCTCAAAAGATATTGCCTGATCTTCAGAGTTACTGAAACAAAACAACTTACACTGATGATTCTCCTGAAAGAATACTGGGTTATACTGGCTTCAATATTTTGAAACATGAAAAACAACTTGATTTAGGAAGCCTGCATAAAAAAATAATATAGGAGAGTTTTTTCTGTGCTAAGCAAACAAAATAATGAAGATTCAGATAAAGTTGTTTTAGGTCAGAAAGTTTACAGAATTGCATTGCTCTCTTTTTTTTAGTGAATTCAAGTCAGTATTGACTCCAGGAAACTGCATTTTTCTTGGCAAGATAGTTTGAAAATGATTTGCTATTGCCTCTTAGGGAGTGACTTGCTAAGGCTTACCCAGCTGGATTTTCTGAACTTAACTAGAAAAGTTTAATACCTGTGATAACATATAATAGAAACAATAATTAGGCAAGAATAAATATTTAAATCTGTGTATTTTATATACAATAAATATAGATGCTGTCTGTATTGTACCCAGTAATAGAAACACACCAATTTCTTCTGAGATGGGTAGATATATAAAATGGTAAATATTTCTCAGAAACTCTAGTCCTAAGAGTCTCAGAATGAGGCCTTTAATAATGAAGACCAAGAAATTGCACAAAATTGATTTCATTGTGATTTTTAGTTCTGTTTTATTACATAGATAGGCCTATATAGTAATTAACTACATAGATCATCCTATTTCACGCAGATATATGATGATAAATTAACCCATTATAAATGTGTTTTACTGTTCCCCCCTTCAAAAATATATTTATCTAAAGATAAACAAATATAAACATATATCAACATTTTGATATATTTTTTTCAGTGGAAAATTTGTTGGCACTTAATATAAATGTGAAAAGTAGTAAATTCAGATCAATATGACATTTTTGGATGTAAGTAATGAAGAAAGACATGGAGGGCCAGGGCTATTTTTTCCCTTCATTTCCCACCTTTAAAGATGATTAAAACCAGTCCTTTAAAAATGGTCTTGGTTAGGAAGACTTGTGACATGATGAAAATTAAGAATTTGCGTAAAAGAACAAAGATGGGACTCAGAAGAAAAGAGCTAAAGTCCCAAAGATGCTGCAGAAGAGACCCTGCAGTTAGTGCCCAATTCCAAAAGTGGTAATGACTGGTAGTTGTTGGGCTGGAATAGTAGTCTTGGAAGATTATGTGAGGTCAGGATAGAGTTTAGATAAATTAATTTACTATTAGATTTATTTCAGTGAGAGAGATTTACCAACTTGATTGAGATCAGTATTCTTTCTTCTAAATGCTTAACTCTGGCTGGATCGTACTGCTTGCTTTATTCTTTTCAATGTTACCAGCAAAATTCTGTACTTCAGAAATAAATACTGTTCTACACTGATTATTTGTAGCATCTTTTCTGATGAAACAATGTAATTTCTGGGCAACAGAATACACTATTTGTGATTCCCCCCCCCATTCTTTTGTTTCTCAATCATATTCAGACAAATTGGACTGTGGCTATTATATTTCTTTCTGGTTTGGTTTAGTTGAATGTTTGTCAAGCATTTTTTTTCTTCTAGTATAAAAACAGAGTTTTCATTTCCTTCCTACCCCAGAGACTTTCTCATACACCTGTGAATTTGATTTTTGTGAAGCATTTCAAAAAAAAAATGAGGGTATGTGCATACACACATTGATTTATTCACGTTACCTGCACATAGATGAGGATCCTTGTAATATCAGGAAAGGTTAAGGCAGCAGCCAAACACAATATATTTTATTGACAACTGTTGAAATTGAGCTGCCTCTAGATTGAATTTAGAACACTGTAAAGAAATTGATTGGTAAATAAGTCATGAGTTTTACTTCTGAATGTAGCTGTATAATTTGCACAGTTGCCATTAATAAGCATAATAATGGAAATCAGACAAATTTCAAAGGTACATTTAATATATAATGTACCATGTACGTTGTATATACAATATATACAATATGTCGTGGTTGCAGCAGTGTATGAAGTGATGTATATTTGTAGAAAATAAAGTATACGCTGAACAGAAATTGTAACGTTTGAGGATAATGTTGAATGACAAAGTTATGGGAATTAAGGAGAAGAGAATAGGCAACCTCAGCTTCATACTGTATATTTATATAACCTTCATGCTTCTTTTTGAGACAAGCAGACTTCATACAAAGTGTAGAAAAGAAATACTTTTAAAAAATTCTTAGCTATTTCCTCTAAAATATCATCAACTCCAGATATCCATTTATTTCTCAGCCTTTTTCTTGACTCATTCTTCTTATGTTATATATTTGTTTTGATATTGGATGCTCATTCTCCACACAGCCTTTAATTTACCTCTAGGTAGTCCTTTGATACTGATCACTCATTTTTATATTCGATTTATATCCCTTCGGCATACATTCATTCTTCATCCTACCTTTTTTTTGTTTTAAGTGTCCCATTTCCATTTTGTTTGTTTTTAAGGGAGTGTTTTTCTTTGAGCCTGAGGCTGAGAAACACAAATGAAATGGGAATGAGATACTTAAGACAAAAAGAGCTAAGATGAAGAATGAATGTACTGTATGCTGAAGAAAGAGAAAGAGAGAAAAATGATATATATATCTGTGCTATGTCTATCACACTACTGTCCTCTGGTACTTGTCTACTACCACAATGTCTAGCTGATTGGCCAGTACCTACAAATCTGTCTGGATCTGGAAATCCCAAAGGATCTTAGCTTTCATATTTTTCATAACCTTTTTATGGGATCTCCCATTTACATGTACAAGGATCTAGCCCATATTCTGTACAGATGTTCCTGTACTCAATGTGTATTCTTTTTTGGCCTGCATCTTAGCCCTGCCACTATGTGTTGGACTTTCTCTGAGGCCTCTCTGCATAGTTTGCACCTTGGTCCTGTCTAGACTGGTAAGACCCTTGCTTGTATGGATCCAGTTCTTAGTGCCTGTCTTTGTGTTATTATGATCAATATCACAGTGCTATATTTTATCCCAGTCTGACTCAGTTCTTTCTTTCAGTCCAGCCAACTAAATATATTCTATTTAAATATAGTCTATTTGAATATATTCTTACTGTATATTCTTTGCCTTCTCAATGGAAAGAGTGAATTCACCTCACCTAGAAAACCAAAAACACCATGCCATATATTGTTGTGTTCTAGATGAGGTCGACTCTTTCTTTCCATTATGAGAGAAAAGAAAATAACACCAGGTATTAGAATAGTATGAATAATAAATACAAACAAAATAACCAAATAAATACATTATGATAAAGTTGAAAGCCCCAGTCCTTTCTCCCTGAAATACTTTGATTGCAAACATGGTGAAATCTCCTCTACTGTTGCCAAACAGGTTTCAGAGGAAAGAAATTAGGATTTCATTCAAAAGCATATAAAACTGAGATAGGCTGCCTTTTCTTTTTAATTTTGTCTAGGAATATACTAGAGGGTATGCTGATATTTATATACTACCCTGTTTTTTATATATATAACATTCTCTCTTTCCTTTCAAAAATTAACAAACTCTTAGTGCTTAAGACGAAAAAGAAAAAACAAATAAGCAAAAATAATTTTCCTGGCAGATTTGGTGGTATGAATTTAGGAGTCTCCAAGAGCCACAAAAAACAACAAAAACAACAACAACAGGAGCAATATTTTGGGGGGAGGGGAGGGAACCAAATATTCCCCATGATTCATTAACTCTGCTGATGCCTAACATTCATCTAATTTGTTTTGTGGAGTTTTCTTAAGAATGGCCAAGTTTATTTCTCATTCATGAAATGGCTGTAACTCCAAAGGAGTGAGACTTTTCCTAAATTGTGCCATCATCAGTAGTTAACAGTTAAATGTAGAGTTTAGAATTGCTTATAATGCAAAGCATGTTAAAAATAAAATAAAATAATAGAAGAGAGAAAAAACATTTCCAGTAGCAACAAAGGGGGCAAAACTCTTATTGTACAGATGTATATTCTTCTTTTATATATCTGGTCAGATTAAATCATTTAAGCAAAATAACTTCGTTATATCATTATGAACAATTTTTACAAGGTTGCAAATCAGTAGAAATCTATCTGCAATATATACTTATTAACTATTGGATGCTGCCCTTTTATCAACTTATCATGATAATGATGATGCAGTTTAACCAAAGGCTTTTGGTGACTCTTAAGACATAATAAATAAGAGCTTTTTTGACATTTTCCATTCTGACATTTTACTGGAATTATAAAATTCCAGTAAATATCAATGGTGTCCTGACATTTAAACTAACAGTGATCCCTGACTGTTTCTTTTACTTAGGTACTACATTTTCATTTAAAGTTTTTAGGACTTGATTTTTGATGCAAGTAGTACATCCATCCTAGTGCTCTTGATCTCTCAGTGGCTTTCAATACATTCATCCACAGTATCTTTCTGGACCAGCTGCAGGGACTAGGAAGAAAGGCACTATCTTTAGTGATTGGTTTCAGTCAGTAATGACGGGAGGACAAATTACATCTAATGTGTAATTTGGTGTAAAACCCATCTTACGTGGGGTTTATCAAGGCTCAACACTGTTCAGCATCTCCCAAACACTAGAAGGATCATCTGTTATGTTGGGGTACAGTATCTTCAGTATGTAGATGATATCCAACTTTACATTTCCATTCCAGGTTTCACAGATGAAATATCAGATGAAGAATCAATGTATTGTTTGACCAAGTGTCCAGACACTGCAATTGTTTGTACTACTTCTATAGTAACCAGATCTGCTAATCCATAGCTTTTGGGTTGTGACTAAGTTATTGAGATTGATACTGCACTGTATGGAGAAATTGTGATTGCTTACACTATTATTATGTTTTCATAAACTTCTGCTTTGTGGAACTGGTAGTGTAGATTCCCCAAAATCATATTATTGAGGTTAATAGCAATAGCACTTAGATTTATATACCACTCCATAGTGCTTTACAGCCTTATCTAAGTGGTTTACAGAATCAGCAGATTGCCTCCAACAAACTGGGTCCTCATTTTACCAACCTCAGAAGGATGGAAGGCTAAGTCAACCTTGAGCCGGTGAGAATGGAACTCCTGGCTGTGGGCAGAGTTAGCTTGCAATTCTGCATTCTAGCCACTGATCCACCATGGCTCTTCAAGGTAAGGTTCAGAAGTGTTTTGGAATTCATGGCCATCATTTCCAAGAAAAACATAGGCTTGTTGTTTACTTATACGAACAAACATATGTTAAATTTGAAACATATGTGATGTTACATTGCATCCTTTTCCATTGTCCACTTACTTTTAAGCTGCACAATATTATCATGCAAGAGCAACTGTAGAAGGAAAAATGGGGTCAGTATGACATAAACAGTGGTATTCTGATGCTAACCCATATCTTTTCTGTTTGTAATGTAATGTCAAATGCATATCCCAAAGGACAGAGCTTGACACATTTTTTCCAGCACTGTGACATGAACAGTGAGAAATTGCTGTCTGTCTGACATTGGTAAGGATAGAAGGATAAAAAAAATCTATAAAATGGTTCACTCCAGCTGTATGATCCAGGTCATTTCTTGAGTGCTGTTGGAGGTTTGTAGACCAATAATGTGGTGGCAGTTCTTCCACAAATCTGATTGTTGAGACACCAAGGTTGTTGGATAAAAATGTTACAGAGCAGCCCCAATCAAACTATCAATCACTTTATAAAGAGCTCTAGAAAATAAATAAGTGTTATCTAGACAAACAATCTAAACAAAGAGTAGATTAAATCAATCACATGTATGTTTCCTTGGTTGGCCTAAATTACAGTGAAGCATGCTTACTTTTCCACTTGTATTACATTATCAGGATAATATATTCATTGTTGAAAATTTCTTTGCAGAGAAAATAGCTTATATTTGTTTAGAGATCAAAGTTTAACATGATGACTGTTTGACTATTTGGTTTTGCTGATCCTGTGGAAGCTGAGGAAATTGATTATCTGTTGTATGGGCCCTGTCATGTGTGATCTGGATTCATATTCTTTCTGGCTTCTTAACTATCTGACAGAGGCATCATGTGGTTGTAACTGGGGTGTACTACTTAGCATTCAATGAGGCAGATACGGACCTTCTCCTGAAATTTTTTTTTCTAGCCATCCACTTTTTACAAATCCCTTTTTTGGAAAAACGCTAGCTAATATGAGATGGAATCATCTACAGAGAATCGGAGATGAAGTGGATTATCTAAATTATTTCCTTTCTAGATTAAGTCCCAACGGTGCTTTTTCAAGAAGCAACTGGACTTTCTGTTTTTTTCTTTCAAGATGTTTAGCTTCAAAGAAGAGAAGAAGCTTCTTGGATGAGAAACAAAACATCTTCAAAGAAAAAAAAGTCCAGTTGCCTCTTAAAAAAAACACCTTTGGGACAACCATGATCTGGATTACCGAGAATCTCCATAGACGTTTCTAGATAAAGGTCTAAGCATGACACAGAAAGAGTTCTGAGTCCTCTAGTGACTATCCTAACTCAAGTTCTGAAGTATGGGAAGATGTCTTTTAGGCATTTGACCTGTATTTGATTCCATGACCATCCTATATTGTTGAATCACCTATGGGGGTTGGAAATCAAGACATATTTGCAATAGTCATTCTCTTACCTTAGTGGATATTTCCAGATTATAGAATGGGAAAAAGAGCAGTCAAGCACACAGCTTTTCCATTATAGGATACCGTTTAGCGGTCACTTTTGCTGCAAAAAGAGGCCATCCATTATTCTGAGATGAACAGTGTATTATCAGTTCAAATCAAATCAAATCAAATCAAATTTTATTCATCACCTACATATACATACATAGTACGAAATGCAGTGAAATGTGTTTTCGATCGCTCGCGAGGTAGTAGGCAAAGGGGGTAGT